>CAJPEX010001897.1:0-47300 GCA_905338405.1 Notodromas monacha
AACCCCTCCCAGGGATCTGCACTTTTGAACTTGATTGGCTGAAAGGGATAAATTAATGGTTCAAATATACAATTAACATGGACTGCCATCTAACAGCTGAACAGTTCAACTATTCAATTCAGAGCATTCTAGATAATTTGACACACAGTATATAATTGGTCATCTAATTCTTCCCCCGCAGACTGTTCACAGTCATTACGAATTTTTTTTCTTTGGAAATAACTCGATACGCCATTTGGCGAACAAATTTTAGAAGCAAATGTACATTACACGATGAACTGCAATACTTTGTTTAGAATGTCAGAAACTTAGGAAGAAACCGCGTTCATTTGTGCGATTGCACATCTATGTAATTCCACGCAAACATCCGTCCGAAACGAAGACGATATGCCAATTAAAAAGAAAAACTTCAACAGAACTCGAAATCCCCGTTTTCGAAGAAAAACGAAGGATAACATCTTTCACGGAAATTTTCCCCGACGAAAAACACCAACTTAATCTTATCGGAAGAAAATGAAAGTGAAAATTTGTATCTGTCACGTTCGAATAAATGACGCTTGAAATCAAAAAAACGGGAATGATTTGAAGTCTTATCAGTAGGTATGGACGGCACGGGAAATTTTGTAATCATTACAAGTCCCCCACGGAAATTCGTCTCTAGTCAATATGATCTTTCAGAATTTCAATCTTCAATCTCAGGCGTAACACAAATTGAAAATTTCCAGAACTACACTTCGTTAAGTATCAGTTTTTCAGTCATATTGCAACAATAATATGCTTTCGATTATTTTTTTAATTTTCGGGAGGAAACGAAGGATGGGATTCAGCTGATCAACACGAATTTGGAGAAACAAGAGTATGTTTATGAAGCCTTCGAGAAGAAATCACGAATATTCTGCAATTCTCAAATTTTACTCAAGACTCAATTTTTCTTCTCAATATAGTTTCTCGCTTAAAAAAATAATAATAGTTCGCGAAAACTTCAAGCAAAAAAAAAAACGAGCAAAAATCGTTGACTCGTTCGAACGACGGCTTTCAAAATATTTTGCAACCCGATGATTTGTTTTTTTGCAGAAATTTCGCAAATCGATAGCGAAAAATCCATTTCCGCGTCGGATGTTGAACTTCCTTTTCCTTTCATTTCACCTCAACTTTCGCCTTTTATAACTTTCTCGCTTTTTTTTCTGAAATTTTCATTGCATCGCCGTTGTGGAGATTAAATAGAGTTCCAGTACAAGAAAACATTTTCATAGTTTCGCCTTAAAACGAATCTGGTTCATTTAATACAAACAGAGACAGATTGAGAATATGAAGCTTTTCGCAATCAACTTTCATGATCTCCCAAGCATTTCCGAAAACTTGAGAGTTTCGTTACCTGCGGCTAAATAATGTGTTGAATAATTGATTCCACTGTTCCAAGATTGCTCGCAAGATGATCATGATTTTCAATAAAACCCTCTACTCTTACTCTCCGTATGAGTCACAACATTTTTTTTCAATTTAAAAGAGTTAAATTATATCAAGGCAACAAAAAATTAATTTGCTGGTCATAGGCTACAAATTTTCGACATCGTCGACGCACATGCCGTATTCGCACTCACAAACATTCTTCCGACAAAAAATACGAGTACTTCAGCAATCATATTTTATTCAGTTTCCTAGCACAGTACCTGACAGTGATTCAGAACATTACGTAGACACATTGAAATACGGAGACGGCAAAAAGCCAAACGCACTTTCAGCTATTTTCGAAGTATGTCAAGAAAGAGAAAAAAGTTAGCACAAAAAACTCGATGTGCATCTTGATCATTTCGAAATACTGTACAGTTGAAACCTCAATAACTCAAACCTCTTCAAGTGGAAAAAAATCGACCTACCTTAATTTTTTTCGCGTCCCTGTCTGTCTTCCTTCAAAATAAGTTGTAAGTCGAATTTCTAGGGACCAGGAAAAAAATTCGACTTTGGGAGGTTTCCAGTTGAGGAAACAAACACTTTTGTTGAGAAGAGAAGTGAAAAAAGTGTGGGAAAATCACAAATAAGGATATTCTGGGCCAAAACTTGCTCCTTAATGAGTTTACACCCTGCTGAACTCGGAGGCAGGGGTTCATTTGCGATACTTGTCTTCCAATTCATTTCAAGATGCATCAAATTCCCTGTTTCAATCATTTTCTCTTTCATATTTCAAGGAAATGATAACCAGACGGCCTCAGAAAATGTGACTTACAGAGGTTTAAGAGAGAAAGTCTGAGCTAGGGAGGTTTTTAATGTATTGATTCTAAGGGAATTCAGACAGGGACTTGAAAAAAAATTCGACTCAGGGAGGAATTCGACATAGGGAGGTTCGACTTATCGAGGTTCACCTGGAAGTTTTTTTTCCATTATTTTATTGACACAAGGAAGATTAAAGAAATAAAAATTTAACTTGATGTATTTTGAAAGAAAGTGACAGATGCGTTGGACAAATGAAACCCTGCCGCAATTTTTAGCATCCTGTCAAAAATTCAAGAAACAATTTTAGGCTTGGAATATCATTGATTACGATTTCCTGAAATTATTCATTCTCTCCACCCCAACAAAAATACTTGTTTCCTCTACTCAAAACCTCTCCAACTCAGAATTTTTTACTGGTGCCTCGAAGTTTGACTTTGTAATTTATTGTTCGAGAATTATATGCACACAAAGCAAAATATGAGGTTTTAATATTTTAAAATACATCAGAAACGCATTTAAAATTCTAAATCGAGGAGAGATCGAGAACATGCCGACATCACAACTCATGTTCATTAAACATCATCGACTCAATGAGCGCCTCTTTTGTGGAATAATGCGATCTTATCACACACAAAAATTGAGAAAGATAACTCGCAAATTTTTTTTTCTTTGGTTGGCTTTTTTTCACTAACACGCGTAAATTATTCCTAACTATATTTAGTGCAAGATTCATCAGAACTCATGAGACGAAAAAATATATATATACATATACAGTATTCAGTACAGCATTTTAACTTGAATGACACGGCGGGCATAGGCTCGTCAGTCGAGTATCTTCCGGTTTAACGGTCTGAAAAATTGAAGTGCGTGTTACGATGGGCGGCTTCTTACATACAAAAAACACCTGGTACAAACAAAAAAGGAAGAAAAAAACTAAGACCACCCGAAAGGGACCCAGAAGCCAGATAAGCATCCCTCAGGCGCCTTTCTTTCTTTTTCATGTCGAGGGACGCCAGTGAGTCGAACGATACGCGAGTCGCCTGTCTAATTAGACGGGCGCGACTCGTAAGAGCTCAACCAGCGGGCCAATGAGAAACTACAGAAATTAGCGGGGTTTCTCTTCCTTTTGTCACTTTTCTTTTATTTCATTTTTATTATTTTTTATCTACACAGAGAAAAGGCAGGAAAGCGTCAAAGCAGGAAACCAACATTTCAAGTTCATGGTTCGCAGCAGCTGCCGCATGCATGCATGCATCCGTTCATGACCGAAACAATTTGAATATTTTTTCCTCCTGTACTAGAACTTCTCTACGCAAATTAAGATGCTGACGGAGAAACTATTTTTTTTTTAGGTTAAAAGGAGAGAGAAAAAAGAAGGTTCATGACTTTTTTTTCTTGGGGAGCTTTTACCTAAAGGTGTGGTCAAGGCTTCGGTTCTTCTCTTTTTTTCTTTTCGTGAAGCAGCTCATGCGTCACGTTTTAAATGCGATTGCAGTGCAGTATTTTTCAAGATCTCTAATCAATATAAAAGTATTTCCGATGAGAGGCTCTCGAATTTTGTAAGATAAGAAGAATCACCACAACTGATGTGAAGGGAAACTTCGGAGTCTCATAACGGAGTAGCAAACGGAAAAAGTGAAAAACCTACACAAAACTATGCACAACATCGCATATACAGTGAGGGCCCCGACGTACGGACGATTCGGCTTCGGAAAATTCAAACTCAAAGAATAGACCATTACGTCTGGAAAATCCCTCAAGATACAGACACTTTGAAAATATTTCTAGAACCATTAAAACAATTTTTTTTGGTTTTGACGTTTCTTGAACAAATTGAGCTACAGTATTGACTTTCACAAAAAGTTGAAAATTTTATTATTTGTTCCTTCTTCTTCGTGAGCATTAGAAAAGGCTAATTTTATGTTTCTTTTCATGCGTTTTCTTCCATAATTTTTGCAAAACTTGTGCTTGTTATTTGATTTTTGGGCTCCAAAAGATCAGCGTAGTTTTCTTCAGCTCACTTACAGTATTTTGTCCATCTCAACTGAAGTTGAGAAAAAAAGTTGTATTCAATTTTTGGGGGATTTTCTCCCCCAACTTCTGAAAAACGGAGAAACCAATTAAATGTGTTTCTCTTGAAGTCTATGGGAAAACGTGATCCGACATGCCGACGATCATAATTAAGGACAAGCTTCATGCCCTAATTACGTCATTACGTCCGTATCTCGGGGCCCCCTATACATGAGTACAGTGTATTATTCGGGAAAAGTTCTTTTGAAACATAGGCGGATTTTCTCGCGAAAATTGCTCAAAGTGACACTTTTTCGTTGACAAAGAGAATAGAATCTGCAAAGCGCTTGCATGGGCTGGGTCTGTTGAAACATGTCTGCGTATCCCCTTACTTTCTTTTACGAGAATTGTGTCCGGGATCCGCGAAATGTGTTGAGTCACGATTTTGTAAAGCTAATCAAAGAACATTTTGCACTGGCATACATTTCTCATACGTATAGCGAAGATTAGAAAAACATTCAAGGAGATTCTTGACTGCGATTCTAGAAAAATCAGAAATTGATAAGTATGCAGTATCTCTTCCTTTTTTAAGTACCACAAGATCGACTTCGAACATGAAAAAATTACAAAATAATGAAAAATGTTCCAATTCTCCCGCGCAATCTTGATATTTTTAACCGTTTTCCTTCACCAGAGGATTTTATTTTATTTTCCTGACCAACAATAATGATACAAGAAATTCAAGTTTCAAAGGTTTTTCTCCCCACTCATTTCCTAAGCATATTACAGTGCTTCATTACTCCCCAGTTTGTTCCTCCCCGCTAAACAAATGAGTACTTCGCTGTTTGACGTTTCAGTCCTCGCGACACAAACAAGTACTGTACTGTACATGTTCTGTAAAAGCCCGCCCAACTGAGGGCATTACATGACATAAATCACTCGTTTTCGCAGAAAATAGAAGCTTCGTAGGCATTCCATCCACTAAACTCGCGTGAGATACGTCATGTTTTCCGTAAGCAGGAAAATTCATCGCCAAAAAAGAATGTACTGTACTTGTACTGTACAATAAAAGGTCCTAACAATACTGTACACCAAAACTCAGAGGTGAGATAATAGAGGTTAAAATTGTAGAGAAAAGGTCACATGCGGGAATTTTTCCGTTGAATACAAAAATAGATCTAAAGTTATTTTTTAATGTAGAACTGCCAGCTGATTAAAATTACGCTCAGTTTGGCTCAGCGTTCATTTTATCCCCGCAAAAAAAAAAAAATATGCACCTCTAAAAGCCAGCCAGGCAGCCGCCCAAAAAAGGCGGTCTCAAGAAAAGGGATTCTTGGCAACACTGCTTCAACAATCACAGGCACGTTGGTCACGCAGAAACACTTAGAAGCAAATAAAAAAAAAAATGGGGAGATTTAAGAACCCCACTCTTCCGACCCGCGGAATCCGGGTATGCGTAACGAAGGGAGGCATTTGCATGGGTAAAAACTAAGCACTTCCTCATAACTAACTGGACGAACATCCGGAGCGAGAACGCAATAAAAATAAATAAATAAATAAAACAAGCCAAAAAATGTTCACGCAAGAAAGCCTTTCTTTTTCTCATTAGCTGATCAGTTATTACATGCCAAGTAGGTGCTTAATTTTTCTTTATTTCTCCCTCTTGAAGCGTAAGAACCCTTGGATATGTGGAAGGAATGACATCGCAACCCAATTTAAATCCCTCCTGAGCAAATACAAAACATTCCATGGCATTCTTGAAATTCTCAGTTGAAAAAAAAGGCCAGCATTTGATTGGTTTTAACAAATACAGTAATTGAGGCAGAAACTTGATGCAAGTTTCTCCACACACAAAAAACAATTCGTTCCTTTTTAATAACTTTTTCGAAATTGATATAATTTTCTAAAATTAATTTCAATACTAAAGAAATTCATTAATCCCCTATTATTTTTTTTATAAATTAATAGATGAAAGGATGCACATGAAACGAAGGTTTGAAGCAGTGCTGCTCAACTCAAATGCGGCCAAGGGCAACATTTATACATTTTGTGTGGCCACATTGCAGAGTTGGGGAGTCCTTGAGGGCCCCAATGGACGATAATGTTTGAGGTTCCAAATTTCCCTCCTTCTAAATGACAAGTTTCAAATGTAATTCAGTGCTATTTGTTGGGTCATGAGCATATTCTTACAGAATTCTTGAAAGGGGGGAGCAATACAACCTTAATTTTCAAATCAATCTTTCAATACAGTATATATTTTGAAAAGCGATGGTAGCCATTTTGAAAAGTATATAGGAAGGGGACTGTGGGACAGACAAAGATTCCCTACAGGTTGTATGTTGGGCAGCAGTGGTCTAAAGTTTTGGTGCTCATCATGCTGTACTTCGATTAGAAAATGGAATTTGAACTTATTTCAACCGACAATTCAAAAATGAAAACATTGGAGAATAAAAATTCGATTGACTACGAATAAAGTCAACATTCATGATCTGACTCTTCTTTTTTTTAGTTCAGTACAGTTAATCTCCAAAAATGGGTTGTGCGTTTTACACAAAGACACACATTTATCCAAATTTGTTGGCTGCCAATTTCAGATGCACGTTTACTAAACGACGTGTCGGACCAGGTGAAGAATTGCAGCATAATTTCTTCCCATGCAAAAAAACCACTCGCGCGAACTACAGCACGAGTCAACTGGTACTGAACTTGTTCCAAATTTTTATTTTTTTTGGAACCCGGATTCGCACTGTTTTGATATACGAGGGCTCTGACAAAAGTTCTCGGAATAGAATTGAAAATGGCGCATAATCGAGCTGAAAAAGGCCGATGTGGCGGCTGTTGATGAAAATGGCGGAATTGCCTTGGAAGACCTGGAGGCAACCCTTGGAATTAATGCCACCTTGATTTCAAGAATTCCGAGGGGAAAGCTGGGCTAAAACAACAAAAAAAGTGCAGGAAGGACACCTCATCTTTTGAGTGGAGAGCAAAACTCTGCCAGGGTGAATTTTTGCGAAACATTACAAAAGATTTGTCAAACAGGGCTGATTTTTTTTTCGTGCCAAAGAATATGTTTTCCCTAAAGAATGATTTTTTTTTTTCAGCTGAATTATACGCCATTTTCATTTCTATTCCGAGAAGTTTTGTTAGAACCCTCGTATTCCGCGCCAGGGGAATATTTTTTTGGTTCTTTCCCACTCGAAAAAAAAGAAGAAGAAAAAAGAAGGACTCACCTTTGATTTCTCGACCTGGAACCTGAGCTGAACATCGTTCTTCTCCCTCAACGCAGTCTGACACTGTTTCACGAGGCTTTGCTTCTCTTCGACGAGGGACGCAAGGTCGGATTTCAGCTTCAGGCCACGGGTTCGCTCCTCGTCCAAATCGCACTCCAGCTGCGTTATCTTCTCGTCCGCCGCAAACAATTCGTCTTCCTTCTTTTGCAAAATAACGTCCTTTTCGCGCAGCAATGTTCGCATCGTTTCAAGGTCCTCCAATGCTTTCATCTCCTGGCTCTGCACGCATGACAAATAATACAGGGACTCTACCTTGTTTACTCGAGTAGTACCACACACGCAAACTTTTCTTTCATCCAGATTGAAAGGAAAAAAAAAAGTGCGCGCGTCTTAAGCGGGTAAACTGTGAATTACACTGGATTATAGTGGGAAATTTTTGACCAATTTCGTCAGAAAAACTTACTTTTTCGGAAACAATTACAACCTAGTTTAATTCAGGTTCAATTCATAAATAAATTAAAATTTCTGGGCTCTTATTTTCAAAGTACAGTGAGACCCCCACATGCGGACACCTTGACCTGTGGACAAGTCAACATACGGACACTCATTTTCCCATAACAATTAGCAAAAAAGGCACGACATGAGGACACTGACTCAACAAAAGGACATTTTGTGATAAAATTGCAAATAAGTTTCAGGCCAAATTACAAGAAACAGATATTTCCAACCCTAAAATTGATGTAAGAAGTGGTTGATTCCAAGAACTTCTGTTAGAATGGGTGGGCACATCACCAGAAAAAACTCATTCAATTTTTTTTTCCCAGTTTCCATTTTTGTCTAGGGATGACAAAAAAATTGGTCCTTGGCTAAAAAAGGATGAGGAATCCAATAAAAAAATGTTCAGCCACCTCCGGCAATGCCTTGTGGTTGACTCCGAGAACTTTTGTTAGAACCCTCGTATCTCTCACCAATTTACCTACCATTTAGCTAATTTAAAAAAAAAAATACCTCAAGCATAGATGGACGTCCTTCTCTCTTTTTCACTTGAATAGTTATTTTTACAGAGAATGCCAACATTTCTATGCACTGTGCAGAGGTATAAGTATTCAATTCCCCAAATGTCCATATTGTGTTGAAATAAATTGATTGAATCAGTTTAAATTGGGAGACAATTATGAATGTTATTTTTTTTACAGAGAATGCCAACATTTCCATGTACTGTACAGAGGTATCAGTTTTCAATTTCCCAAATGTCCATATTGTGTTGAAATAAATTGATTGAATCAGTTTAAATTGGGAGACAATTTTTATTTTCATGGAATTATGGTGAGTACTTCGTACTTAAAAAACCAATTAAAAGGGACACTCTAGATGCACTAATTATGTCCGCATCTTAGGGTCTCACTTTATAGCAATTTTTGAGTCACTAAAAATGGGGTGCGCGTCTCGTTTTGATATTTTAGTAAAAAGTTTGACTAAAATACCCTCGTGCGCGTGGTACTTTATTACTGTGCAGTACAGTACAGTTGAACTTTGATAACTCAAACCTCGCTATGAAAAATACTATCATACGTCAAACTTTTTCAAGTACCAGTCTGAATTCCATGGGATATAATCCATTAAAATCCAATCACAAACTCAAAAACGTTCCTCCTGAAATCTCAACAAATCGAATTTTCCGGAGGCATTTTGTCTATTATTTTAACGACACATGTAAGATAAAAAGGATTAAAACGTAATTTGAAAAGAAGTGGAAGACTAGTTGGGGAAAATACACCCTTGGCTCCAAGTTCAGCATCCTGTCAACTCACGTAAGAAGCAATTTAAGGCCCAGGATATCACAGATTTAGATTTCCTGTAATTCTTCTTTCGTTTTCCTTTCAACACAAATGCTTCTTTCCCTAGCTCAAAACCGCACTAACTCAATTCTTTCTTCTTCTTTTTTTCTTTGCGGTTCCCTTGAATTTCGACTGCAATATTCGTAAATAGTCTTTTTCTCGCGAACAGGGTCTTTGAACTCACCTTGGCGTGATCCAATTCATCTTCGTAGCTTTCAAGTCGACTCATCACGTCCTCATAGGCAACGGAAACATCCATGTATTTCCGGTAGTGAGTCTTGAACAGGACGAATCTGTTGAAATCGTGTTACGTAATGAGATACACGTCCGAGAACCTGGGTTTCTTCATTAAAATCGTTTCCTCCATGCCTGGTAGTGCCTCTGCATTCATACACGGCTTCCGTCATCAAAACACGCCCTCATTCAATAATGGCCACGTTATGTCACTGAAGTTAGACTTGCAATAATAAAATTAATAAGTCTAGGAAAGTTTGAGTCGCCATAGGCTAAAGCTTTGTCACGATTTACTAGAATGATTTTGTTGTGACTTGGTTCGGTTAATACGTGTCTCTTCCTATTATATTACAGTAGAATATTTTTTAAAACGAAACGGCAAGTTTACAACGAATTATAGCTCACAACTAATTTTTCTTAGTCACTGCCCAATAGACATTATGCTACAGTGAGACCCCCACATGCGGACACCTCAACATGGCAACAATTCGACAAAGGGACATTTATTTTTCAATTAAAAAATCATAGAAAGGGCCAACATAGGGACACTGACTCAACATGAGGACATCGCATGATAAAATTGACAAAACAATTTAGGAAAATTGACTTAATAGGCTTAATTGCAAGAAACATATATTTCCAACCCTAAGATTTATGTACGAAAAATTCTTTGGTACTTTTCCCATCACTTTCCGATCCATTCAATTAATTAAAAAAATTACTTGTAGCACAGAGAGACTTCCTTTTCTTTTTGTGATTTGGATGTTATTTTCACAGATGCCAACATTTCAATGAACTGTACAGTGGTATACTTATTGGGTTGAAAACATGATCACTGAATCAAATTCAAGTGGCATACAAATTTATTTTCATGGAATTCTAAAGAATATTTCTTCCATAAAACACCAATCAACAATTATATAATGTAAGTCAATGGGAAAACAAGACTCGACTAAGGGACAATTCAACTTAGGGACACTCTTGATGCACCAATTATGTCTGCATCAGGGGGCCTCACTGTAATTTTAATTTAGTCATAACGAAGCTTTCTTGAGGTTCAAAGACTTACTTATACAGCAAACGAATTTTTGCGTATAAAGAAACTTTTTCGAGGTCCCAAACACTTCGTTAGAAACGCAGTTTTTTCATAAAGAAGCTTTCGTAATGTCCCAAACGCTTCCCCGTAACGAGATTCTCATGTACTATACAGTACGGTATTTCATTTGGCCAAACTAGTCATGACTAAAGTCTGCAAGAGTAAATAATAATTTCAACGATAGAGTGGTTGTGACTCACAAAGCCATATCAATAAAATATGCATGTACCGTTTTACGCTACGGGACGTCTGAGTGTTGAAACTGCTGACTAACCATTTTTCCTGGCGTTTACGAAACATTCATAGAATGTGCAAAACTCAACTTTTAAATTTAACACCTCACACAGGTCTCAGTCAATGATGTCGTGAAGGACAGTAGAATCTCGTTACAACGAATACTCGATTACAACGAATTCTTCGTTTCGGTCCTTGCCCGAGAGTCACAATGTTATTTCATTTGTCTTTCATCGACGTTTTCATTATAAATGAGCTGTTTAACTGGTCCCAAAGCCTTCGTTGAACGAAACATAAATTTAAAAAAAAAAAAGATGCAACAACAGGGTTTGAAGTGACTTGCTTCGCTGGAATCGGATGAGGCAGTGACGATTTGAGTCAAGCCAGTTGAACCTTTGCAATTCTTTGCATTATAAAATAAAGCTGGTACAGTAGTAATTTGGCACATTTTTCAGTTTATCTCTTACAACATTGTCGAAAAATTAGCACGTGCTGTTTAAAATGTATGTAAACGGTTAGTTATATGCTCGAAGTTGAACCTGGATAACTCGAACCTCCTTACTTTATTTTTTTGCAAGTCCGTGTTTGATTTCCCCGAGAAACAATGCATCAAAAAACTCCCAACTAAAATTTTCTGAAGGCCTCTTGCTTTTTTTTTGACAAAGGAAAAAAAAGAAAAGCAATAAAATGTAACCTTGTGTTTTGGGTCACACCACCAACAATTAATTGTCTTCTACAAAAGGAGATTGAATGTGAGTTTCAACACCGGGGGAAGCCGTACAATAACGCACTCAATCGAAAATGGCCACGTTCACTTGAAAATACTGTAATAAACTGATCCTATCATCAGTTACGAGAGAGAGAGAGGGAGAGAAAGGCTGAATCCAGACTTTTTGCGCAACTCGACCTTGAGTTCTCAGATTACATCATGAAGTACAATAGTATGATACCCGGTTTGAAGCAAATCTCTGGCAGTGTACTCTACTGTACTCACTTTTGCAAGTCCTCGTGCTTGATCATGGCATCGAGCGAGTCAAACGGGTCCACGATTTCCCCTTCCATGGCCAGAAATCGCGGGTCCTCCAAGCTCGGCATGCAGACACCACCACAGCGAAAATATCGCCCAAATATCACTCACACACACACCCAAGCACAAAATTCACCAGAACTATAGTCCAACGCTTCGAATGTTCCAGATGCTTTCAACAACAACAACAAAAACCCCGGCACTTGTTACAAAAGTCCCAAACACAGGCACACACACACACAAAAGCCGCCGTTTTCTTTCCTGATCTGTTTCCTCGTTGTTCCACAACGTTATAACACTGCACTGAAAGAGAAGCGTCACATCACCGCACGACAGCGACACTTGCGCTTCACACTCGCCGACGATGAGCCAACTGTGGATAGGGATAGAAAGCCAATAAAGTGTTCAGTGGTACATACTAACTATCATGCGAATGGGAAACCACATCAAAGGGAAACCGGATCATTCACACACACACACACACAGGCAATTGGTAAGAGAGTGAGTGTTTCGTAACTGTTGCCTGAGGGGGGCGAAAAAGAGAAGGAAAAAAAAACCAGCGCAGAAGTTCAACTTGCTTCAGGGGGAGACAAAGAACACAGTCGAGTAGAGAAATTGGACAAGGGCCAATCGAGTACGATATTGTTTTCCGTACAGTATTCATGAAAGCCACGTCGTTTTCTTTCGAGATATTTTCACGTTTCGAAACAAAGCAGTAACACAATTTCCGTTACAGTGCGTAATTTACAGACTATAAATGCACCACAACCAAAAAGGCGGAAACGAAGCGATTCAGTCGGGATATTGTGGTGTAACACTGTTCTTCGTTGAAAGCGATTAAAAGTAGGATTGCGGAACAATATTTTGTGCAATACAGTATAAAAAACAATGTCACAGCACCGTGGTAGATCACATTTATCCCTGAATTTAGTGACACTCCGGCACAGTGACACAAATTTCCCTGGAAAAAATCTCTGTCGATTGTGTTCTTCAGGGTAAACCTCAGTCAGTGCCACAAGAAATTCATGGATGTCCAGGATGGAAAATTGCCAAAAATCAAAGATATGAAAACCATTTTCTAAGGATGTCATCAGGTTATTAGTTACTGAAAATCATGTGCCTATGCTCACAAAAAAACTTACAGTAAATTCTAAAATTTGGTTTCTGAATGTAACACTGTTGAAAAATATGGATTACACTGCAGAACACCTTCCTTCATTTGAAATTTGTGAAAAAACGCAGGGGCTTTTCTCAAAACATCGGTGATTTCTGTATGTTGACTTGATATAGAACTCAAACTGAAAAAAAAAACATGTATGAGTCAACTCCACTCTTTTCTTAGACAAAATACGAGCAAAAATCCAAAATAATCTGTCTTATTTGCTACATTGATCTACAGTAGAAAAACAGCGCATTTCAGCTTCGAAGTATTTCTTGTGGCTTTTTGACTTTAAAAAACAGACTCAATGGCTTAACAATTCTCAAACCAGCTTATTTTGCTCCTTAGAGTTGAGTTCCTCAACTGAACCTTCCTCGCATAACATAAAACAGCCCAAAATTAATGCCACAAAATGTATCAGGAAAAATGCTGACACCGAATCGGAATTTGACTGCAAAAATAAAAACTGCGCGACGAAATTAAAATCGCATAGAAATCAAGCCACATTTTAAAGCAAGTTTAACGAACTAAACCAAGAATGAGGAACTCAGGCATTGCGGATCACTCATCACCAATGAATATCACAATAAATATCAAGGCATGGAAAATGAAAAAAAACAAAGCCTTAGAACGGCCTCGAAAGTAGCTTAACAAGCTCAGACAGCTAGGTAACGAAGCATTACAGACACACAAGTGATGCAATGAAAAATGCCGCGCGCACGTTAAAGTACTGTACAGTACTACCGAAGCAATCAAAAACACGTCGAACGACTTCATTATCTACGCGTACTATACGCATAGAATCACATGATTCATATTTTTCTCTACTTCGAGAAAGACGGACTATAATTGGGAATATATACTGGATTAGGGTAAGAAAACCTCACTAAGTCAAATAATGTCCTGCGTTAAACTTTTTTCACATCAGTATGAACTCCCTTGGAAAAAATGCACCGAAAACCTCCCACACGCAAAGGCTTTTCTTCTCAAATCTCAATAACTCGAATTTTCTGGAGAACTTTTAGAATGACACAGGAAAGAGAAAAGCAATGAAAATGTAACTTTATGCGTTCTGAAAGAAACTGGAAGATTAATTGGGTAAATGAACCCTTGTCTCCAAGTTCAGCATCCTGTTAACTCATGTAAGAAGCAATTTCAGGCCCAGAATATCACTAATAACAATTTTCCTGCAATTCTTCTTACTCTCCTCCCAACAAAAAATGCTTCCTGTCCTAAATCGAAAACCTTTCCAACTCGAATTTGTCCGCTGGTTCCTTGAAGTTCGACTCGATGGCAATACACAAAACACATGCAGTACTACATCCTAAACGCCATTTAAGGCGAGAATGCTCAGTACTCGTGGCCCTTGGGAGAGAAAAATACGAAACCCCCAGACCAATTTTTCACAATCACGGAATCTTCATTCCAAGCCGAGTCGTGATGCTCATCGTCGTCAAGCTTCACGCCCATTTCCTGCTTTCTGAAATCAGGGACGGATGGAGCATCTTTCCTGTAGCTCCCTCTCACAACAGTTCCTGGTACACGCTTCGCCGATTCCGGATCAAATCTTCACCGCGAAATCGCAAAAAAAAAAACCACAATAGTCGTCGTAACTTCTACAGACCTATAAAACACACTTCAAATTCGGCTTACATTTACAGCAGAACTGTACAACACATGCACTTCAAAATAAGAGTAAGCGAGCAGAACAACGAAACATCAAAAGTTGGATCAACGTCCGTTCAGACTCGGCGGTCATTCGTCCATTATATAGATGCTGAGTCGAGTTTCACACTTTTTTATGTGTGCTACTTTAACACAATTCTAACCGCGGATTCTATCGTTCATGGGTATTGCTATAAAAGTTCGATCCGGGTCTCGGATTCATTCCACAGTACTGCAGTTCGAATAGCCGACTACCACTCACAGCAATGAAAGAAAAAGAAAGGTTTCACATAAATCGGAGCAGTTACACTTTTAGATCCACTTCACGCGGTGGGGATTCGTCGCCTCGTTTGCAGAACTAAATCGCTTTGATCAACAATTTCCACGAACGAAATGGCGAACCCAGTGCAAACCTCAAGAACTCGTCACGGAAAAGAGCTCAAGAGGAAATTCGTAACATCGTTTCGATCTATTCCGAGAAGTCGACATCAACTCAACACCCCATAACAACTTCAGCACTCCACAGATTCATCTTCGCAAGAAAATGAATGTAAGCGATGCTCTATTGGTCTCATTACACACAGAAGTATGAAGAAAAGGTTCTTTCACCATGCTGCACAACTCACATCCTACCCGTCCGGCAAGCAGACAGGGACTGACCCTCGAATAACACCCTAGCCCAGAACAGCCCTCAGAGCGCGGCGCGCGCAGGGATGCCAGCGGTTCACGGCACGAGAGAGGGAGCGTACCGAACAACCAAGGGGCAGCTGCATATCAGGGGAAATGAAAAAAAAAAATTCCAGGAGCAACTTTCTCAACAAAATATTAAAATCATGCCAGCATCATACCTTCATATGCTAATCCATTATACATCATGGTATAGACAAAAGGTAGATTTCAAAGATTTTCCAGATTATTTTTGTCAACTTCATATGTTTCTCAGTATAGGGTCCTACACTCCAATAAATCACACTCATCCTGTGCACTTCAGAAAATAATGCTTCCATCACATCAGAAGTATTTGCTCGTCCAGGAATAATTCACTGCCAATTCTAATAGGCCTTCAAAAACGCCTCTGATTCCCATGAGGTTTCCAGACTTTCACAAGCTATCCTGGCGTAGTTCTTGGAATAGGCTTGCATTACTCAAAAATTCAACTCCATTGGAACTGTCCCTTCCTGTGATCACACTACAGTACCAGCATGTTTTAAATACTGTTCAAGAATGGGCTATCTGGTATAATCTTTCTTATCAACACTAGCTGGAACAGAATCCAAACTATATTCCACAAGGGGAATTAAAAATTTTCAAGGATAATTGGATCAGTGATGATGCTACCTTTCTGTTGATGGAACAGTAGAATTGCATTACAATAAATCATGTCATAGGAAATTTTTGGTTACTAGCAACAAATTTATTTTGTTGGTCCCTGTCCAATGCAGAGAACATTAACCAAATTGCTTTTTATTTATTTATCACCAAATTAAAGCTTTTTCACAAACCGAACAGCTTTCTTGCAATGAAGTTTTGCCGCAGTTCTTGCCTACAACATAATAGTCCTTCTTCATAGCTTCTTGCTGAAAGAAAGTGTGAGAAACAAGGAACCCAGTCAGCAAGAGATGAGGAAGTCAACATGAGAAAGCTACATTTTTGCTCAGACAGAGGAGCCCACGCAGTTGTAAAAATCCATAATAGTAATAAATTTGCCCTCATGCTAAAAAGGTAATGATACCCAAAAAAGGTGCGGTAAAAGCAAAGAAACTGTTCCACCAGAACAGCAGGGATTCATTTCCTCATTGTGTTTTTCCTGTCAAAACAACACCATCACCAAACAGTGGAACCCCAATCCCAGGTTGTCAACTCAAGGCATGTTTAAAGGCCACAACATCATTCTCACCCATTGAAAACAAAAGACTAAAAGAGCCACCCCAGATGCCCTGAAGGAAGAAGGCTCAGAATTTTGGGGAATGATCTTCCTCAAAAACCTATTCAGAAGAAAATTGCAGGAGCAAGAAAAATTGCCTCTGACAATGTTGAGGAAACCAGAATTCTGCATAAGCTTGACAATTCATGCCCCACCTCATTACCAAACCACAGAGAAGGACAACCATTGCAAAACTCAGCAAATTGCCAATCAGAGAGCAGGCTATAAGGACCTGACTCAAACCACCAATCAGCAGATCAGTTCCCCAGCTTTGCTTGTCACAACTCAATGCTGATGTCAAGTAATTTTTGCCAAGACTTCTCTGCTGCTGAAATTTTGCATCCTCAAAAACATCAAGTTTGGGCAGTTTTGGGATTTAATCCCATCCAAGTGGGGAAATTGGTGCACACTGGGGATTTGTTCATAATTCTACAGTGACCCTGCTGTGCACCTGACCTGTACCAAAGTTCTTCTGTTGCACATGCATATCCCCAATGTGCACCAATTGTGTGTTCCCACCAGGATTACTCAGGGTCACATTTGTAAACAAATAAGTTGCACCAAGGTTACAGTTGGTGCATTTGTGTGATGCTCCTGTTATGTCACATTTGTGCACCAAATGTAGCCCTGGAATGGTAGCATCCAAGTGGGGAAATTGGTGCACACTTGGGATTTGTTCATAATTCTACACAGTGACCCTGCTGTGAACCTGACCTGTACCATGCCTCCCCTGGAATGGTAGCAAAATTTCCTCCACAGGAATGCACACTTGTAACCCCAGAATATCCCATATGCACCAGTTGTGACCCTGGTGTGCACCTACTGTGGGGTCACAGCAAAAATAGCTCCCCACTTGGGCACTGTCAGTAGCGCGCCAACCAATTGCAGTGTTATTTATTCTTCTGTCAAAAGCCTGAAGATAATTCCCTTACTCACAAAAATTTAGTGCAATGCTCAATTTTTTTAAAGAGAAAGGTAACATCCAGCACAAATTTCCAGAGAACTGTTCAGAAAAGATTCTAAGAATTTTCCATGTACTGATCAACCTTTTTTCTCACTCATGCATGTTTGCTTTCACCATTAAAGTATTTCATATGAGGCTCAGCCAATTGGTCTCTAGACAAACATTTTTTGAAACCCAAAAAATTACCCTCCATAGTCTATTTCTTAAAAGACACTAAATAAAGCAGGCAATGGACTCACAATGAAAATCAATAAATTCAATAGCCAAGGTACCACTCCACACTACACATAATTAATTGCTAGTTGTCATGTAACCGCAGTCCAGCTGTGACACAGAAAATCGCACCATTCGTAAATCTGGTGTGAGCATCACATAAATATGCATCATACATCAACATTTCATGCCTTCATGTTCTATGAGTATCTCACGTATCTTTACTAATAAAGTTACTTATCTCTGTACGTCGGTTTGTCTGCGCGTACGCACTTTCCCTTTCCAGTTGCCCCCTACCTCCCTCCCACAGAGCCCCCAGAGAGGCCTGCAGGAGGGTCCCGTTTCCCGCGGTGACAACTTTCAAAATTTGTAGAAAATTGAATTAACGCGCAAAATTAGTTTTCAAAGCTTTATAAAAAGCACCATGATGTTGTCAACATTTCCTTTTTTTTAATTTTGAAAAAGCTTAAAAACTCATCAAGTTACAGTGAAAAACGCAAAACTTTTTTCAAGAATGGGGATGAATTGGGAAAAAAACACTTTTACATTTGTAATTTTAGATTTTTGAATTTTTCCTTTTTCCCCATCAAAAAAATATGTAAATTTGCAAAACATCCATGCACATTCACCTCTAAATTATGATTTATATTCCATTAGTGAAAAAAAAGTTATCATGAGCTAAACTCAAAAAAACGGACTTTTTTGAAAATTCTGTTTTTGGTTGTTCCAACTTTGAAAATTTGAAAAAAATTTAATTCTACATGAAACTTGCTTTTTAAAACTGTATCAACAGCGCCATGTTGTTTCCCACATGTTCTCATTTTTAGTTTTGAAAAAACATGAACATTGACTAAAATAAAATGAAAAATTCAAAATCTTTTTTGAAAATTGTGTGAAAATTGGGAAAAAATATTTTGTTTTGAATTTTATCTCAGTCAATTTTCAACATTTGCCAAATACTTTCACTAGGAAGAAAATAGATGGCAACCATACTATTTTTTTATATTCAGTGCATGAACTGTCAATGTTTTTGAAATTTTTGTTTTTTAACTTTAAAAAATCATGAAAATTGACAAAGTTATGCTCACAAATATAAAAATAATTTTCAAAATCTGGGAAAAAATCTGGAAAAAATTTCTTAGTGAAGCAAACACAATCAATGGAATTTTCAGCATTGCACTATACCCCTCTAGACTCCCTCCCACTTAAAATTGAAAATTTGAACCAGTAGCCTGTGCACCACGTATTTAGCTACAATACCCTATTACTCCTGCTATCACACACAGCATAAGGCTTTTGTTTGGACTATGGTCCCTCCCTGCTGTTCCCCCCAGGGGGGGGGGGGTGTTGGGGATGGAAGGGAATTGAGCACACAAAAACCTAGGGAAGTGGCAGCAACTTTAACAGATTAGGAGAGTAGGGTACCCAGCCACACCTGAGCAATCATTCAATATTTTCAAATTCTTTACATAATGTGTACTATGTAACAATAATACACCCACATTTGGCTGGGCACTCCAAGTTGGGATTGTAACAAGTAATAAAATCCCCCTGCTCATGTGTCAGTTGTGGCCCAACGGGCCACAACTAACACATTGAGCACACGTACAAGATTACCGGTGGTCCTTCATCAGTTAACCAACTTTAATCATATTAATTTTGTTTAAGTTCTCTGCATGATTTGTAACATGATGAACAGTTGCATGAGGGCACCCCCTTTTCCACATATTAATTTATGTAGTACATCAAAGTTTTCAAAACTAAAATGTGTCCAATGCCCAGGTGTGGCTGGGCACCCCCAGCTTGTCAACAATAAAGTTGACGCGAATCCAAAATTGGTGCTAGTATGCAGTAAACTTACATCGTAGATCAAAGGAGGTTTTGAAGCTGTGCTTTTGCAATTGCTAAAATGCATCAGTTCCAGCACTTCCGTAGGATAGCGGAAATAAGCCGCGATCATTTTTGAGCACTGGACAGCATTCCAATTGCAAACAGTAACAGTGGGGAAAGGTACGCTTGAATTTTGCAAAACTTGGACGGTCGTGACCACGGGAAATGACAGGAAGTCCTGAATGACAAAGGCTATATTCCAAATCGTGGCCACCACCATTGCTGTGACCAGCCCTGTCCGAATTTCTTTCCGAAACATGCTCCTGCCCTTCAGCAATGCTTTCTTTCAAGAGAAGTGAAACTACTCAATTTTTCCTGTAGTGAGCAGATGAATTACAAGAGTATCGGGATTATCATGGATAGGATCAGAAACCAAATTTGATTCCCTCAATTCTGACCCTAGTAAAACGAAGCCAACGAATCCCCGTTCCCTGACACGAGCTAACGTTCAACTACCATGTCGGAAATGCGTCATGGAACAGCTAGATAAGACTTTTAAAAATGAAGAGGACATGCATGTACAGTACATCGCCAGGCAGTTATTGAGCTTTCCTGGGTAAACGGTGTCCAATAGAATTTTAATGAATTCATGCATCAACCTTAAAGCGAGGTCCACTGTACTTGATTTTAGGAAAGGGGATCACGCATGTCGTGCAAACACAATACGGTCGGTCGAGAAATGCATCACACGGACACTGACGGATGGAAGTTGAAAAAAGCCTCAAAGGTGGCATTTTTTGATAGCGTTGCATAGAAAATTGACTCGTGTACTGTTGTGAATACTGTGATAGCGTGAATTCTGCAGAAGAGTACCTCTAGAAAAGAAAAAAAAATGCAATGAGAATTTGTTCGTACCCTTTCTGCTCATCTTTTTGGAGTCTCTTTCAACAAGTACAACATGTAATTTTTTCAGTTATTCTCACAATGAAGTGAATTCTCTTTCAAGGAAGATGTAATGGATGAAGAGGAGTAGAATATGCGTATTATTCGCTGGAATAGATAACGCAATTTCGGACAAAACGGTCACTGCCACATTTTACTCTCCCCAACAAGCCTTCGTTAAATTCACCACACAAAAACCGATGGATAGCTGACCACATGTAATGATATACAAATACCCTCCTGTTTTGGGAGGAGCACGTATGAAGCTTTCTGTTTTCTCCATTGCTAAAAATGGATCTCTGTAAAGCTGATGAGGCAGTGCAGGTGTTACACTGAAAGAACCATGATAAAGCCAGAAAGAAAATGTCATCAGATCATCAGGTATGCATTAGTTCCAAATATTGTATCAGATTATTTTGCAAGAAATTTTGTCATGCAGCAGAAACACGTCCTTTCTAAAATTCTTCAACTCCTCTGGAAAATCTGTTCCCCATGAATTGCATGCCAGACTGCTTGAACACATGTGTACAACTTGCAAACTGGTATACCTGAAAAGGATGCAGTTTAGGAAATGTGATACAAACCCAATGCCCTTCTGTGATTGTAAGTACTGTATAAAATGTATCTGAGATTTTCCTTTGATTCCCAGGGTCTGATTGTTTCCTTCCTCTTACCACAAATTTCCTCCTGAATGAAGCCTCTTATTTGCAAATTTTGTAGTACCATGACTACTGTTTTCATCTTGTCAGGATTCATGGTTTTGAATTGGACTCAATATCCAAAGTCTGTGTTTATTATGTATACAATGTGAGCAATGATGAAGTGTCAAAGGGTTCAGGAAAGCAACCTCTCTCTGTTTACCTGGATTATATGAAATTCCCCCCCTAATGATTCTTCCTGAACAAGCTGATAGCAAGATATTTTCTTTAATCACTGGGAAACAATCTAGACAGGATCTTTGTGCAATGCTCTCAAAACTGATTCAAAGTACTTCTGCAGGAGTGAACCTCTTGACTCTCAACTTAAGTTAATTTTATATTTTTTATGCAAGTGTTCTTCATCCTATGGTATAGCTTTGCAACTCTTATTCTTTCCTCAAGAACTGAAAAAAGGTTAAGACATCAAGATAATTTTTTTTTAAATTTCATGAATGGTCTAGTAAATTTCAGCAGTCAGAATACGTTGCATTGTGCACCAATCCATTTGTACCTTACATATCGGTGGTAAATTACTTCGTGACATTTTTCTCCAGCAGTTTAGTTCGAGTCGGAATGGCAGGTTTCATAGATTTTTACATTTTCGATTGTCAAGGATGCCTTTTATCTAAGTGATAGAAATCACAGCCTTCATGTCTGCAAAGTAGGCTTTCTGAATGACATACATTTTTGCATGCAAAGCTTTTTACTCCACTACATATTGCTCTTTGTTTTGTTTTCTGGAATTGTCTTTGCATTCAGATTTAGGGTTAGTGTTTCCCCATGGTTTTACGCCTGCAACTTTCAGATTCTCTGCCACTCTTGGATCTAAAAGAGAAAGCAGTGATTTTTTTGCCTTATGTTAAGCCTGGTAATGCGTGATGTTCGATTGGAAGCCTATTTTTTTTTTCTCCCGAGGAACCTTCCCCCATTTCAAAACTAGCTAGGTCACAGCAACACTCAGCAATGTTCAAAGGTGTCTTGTTTGAGATGACCTCTGTTCTTACAGGGGATGTTCTCATTGGTGTCTGGGCATGTTTTGGTCATGCAAACCATGGTCATGCACCAGCCGTTGGCAAATGCCAGTTGATCCAGTTCCCAGCCCGCCAAACTGTGCTCTGGTCACCCAACTGTTGGGGCCCCCAGAGGCTGCTGACAATCTCTGGTCGTTGACATTTTTTTCTATGATCCTGGTTGCAGTGACTTTCCAGGCATTTGTGAGCAGAATGGTTTACTACAATTTTTTTTTTTACAAAATTTCATCAATGTTAGATTGGGTCAGGTCAGGTTGGGTTTGACAAGCTTTCTATTTTTCGTGTACACCTTTTATCGGATGCAATTTAGTAAAAAAAAATAGAATTTGTGGTAGGAAACCATTTTGCTGACCTATGCCTGGAAAGTTCCTGCGACAAGAATTTTAGAACAAATTCCTACAACTGGAGACTGTCAGTGGCCTCTTGGTGCCCTGGCAGTTGGGTGAATGGACCATGGTTGGGCTGGGGATTGGACAAACCAGTGTTTGCCAACTGATGCGTGCTTGACAGTGGTTTGCATGACTGGCAGTTGACAGGGTACCATCTTCATTGTATCTTGAAAACACCATCCTGCTGCCATGCAGAATTCCAGACATTTCTTGAATCCCTCTTCACCCTTCTCCAAGTTCTTCCCAGCTGAGGATATTTACATCTGTTGGAGATGAACCCTAACCTCCATTTTGCACAATCTTTCCAAATCTATGCTGAAAGGAGTTTGGCAGTGTCTTTTACACTGCCAAGAAAAGCTTCCCTGGAATTTACCAATTGATGTCAGGTGTGTATGTACATACAATTAATATCTGCAAAGCCAAAATTGATTTCTCAGCACTTGAACCAGTAAATACCGTAGTTCCAGGTGGATGACTGTAGTTGTCAGTTACATAAATATCAATCCCATGCTCTTCAAGTTGTCTTTTCAATCATCATTGGGCCCAAAATGATCAATTTCACATTACAGAAGTGTGATGATACCTTGACCACTGTGTTCCTGTGCAATGAAATAGCTACTGTTTGTACTGCCAAATAATCTTTGTCCAAGAATAATCAAACTGCCTAATTGTACCCTGATTGTGCTGGCCATGCAAGATATTGAGTACTCCTCTCTAAAAATGAACTATTTGAAAATGAACTATTTTTGTTCTAGTTCAAACATGCTTCTGATGAGCATCTCTTCAACAAAAGTGAATACCTGCACAATCAATATCTTTTGTCCTTGGTGATTGGTGATGGTCCTGTCTGTATCATGATTGTCCTCCTTGGGTCAGAATCATGTGTGTGTTGCTTTCCTTTTCCATAGAGATGTCACCAAATGCATTCTGCAACTCTTTCAAATGCTGCAACCATTGCAGTCATTATTCAGAGATACAAGTCCATTTACATAATGTTCTTAACTGGCAGGACCAGTTCATGTAATCCAACACTTACCAGAATGCCCAAAGGTTTAGATCCTGCATTTCCACCCTACATTTGTCCATGCAGGGTCACCTTGGCTTTCTGCAATCTTATTCAATTCTTGTGGAAGTTTGATGGTTGATTCCCATTTCCTTGGCAATATCTCATGAATCTCTCTCTCTCTTCAAATTTGATGCACTTCATTGTGGATTTTGGTTGCCTGTTGGGAGTTTCACAAATGGGAAAAGGAGGACAAGCTTTTGGTTCTGGTCAATCATTGAAAAGGATTAAAAATTGCACAAGAAAGTGAAAAAGTTGATTGGAAAACAAGAATTCTTTTTTCATCTTGTAAAATTTGTGGAGCATGAGTAAAATGTGATTGTATGATGAATAATTATCATCATGAAAACTTGAAAGAATAGCACTCTTTGCTACATTCCACTTTTGTCTGAAATGCAGTTATGACAAATATTTGAATGTTTTGGAGTTCTTTGTTAGCATACTTCAACTGTATTCATGACAGTTCAAGAATTGCATTGCATTTTGATTGCTGTTTTCATTTTGTGGGGTACCACCAGTTTGTTTAGTGCTATCCAATGGTACTTGACTGTTGAAGTGTTTTATCAAGGTTTGGGGGCAAATGCTGGTGGTGAAATCAGCAGGCTCAGACAATTTCTAACAGTGCCATGGATTTGGAATAGGTAGATAACATTTCTGTCATCTGCTGTTTTTTCATCCAAAAGACACGCTGCATATGTTGTTTTAAAGGGTTAGAGTACCCTTCCTGATTTGTTTCTTTAGTTTCAATCACTCCAAATTCAAAGGAGTAAAAAATTTTTCCATTAGGCTTTCAGAGGCAATGTGATACCTGTTGAAACTATTTCAGACTGTTTCCCAATCTTATTCAGAATTTTCTTGATCAAAGCATGGGAATGAGGGATCATCTGACGCCTTTTGAATTTCAAAAATTTCTTTTTGAGCAGTGAAGTATTTATTCCATGCAGCAAACTTGCTCAGGACCTTTAGGCGAGTGGGATTCAGGGCCCCAGCTTATTCAAGGAGCAAAGTCTCCTGATCTTTGATGGTTTTCCCTTGTTTGAAGGGGCTTTCTGGAAGGATAACCCCAAGGATTTCCCCTGGGGTTGGTTTCAATACTCTCCATTATTGCATTAGAGTATTATCAGATAATTGATTGATAGTCTTCATTTCCATTCAAAGTTCTGAAATTTCTAGGGAAAGTTTCCATTTCTTCCCCCCTCCAGAGAGGGGTTATTGAGACCCTCCTCAATTTTCATGAAATTCTGCAGTATTTATTTAATTTCACTCAAGAGACCTCCAGGTTCTTGGAGAGATTGTCCATTACCAGTATCAGGTTGGACAGAACCAGGAGTGAGTTTTTTAAAACAACAAACTTTCTCTAATGGAAGCCAACCCCAGCAGCAGATTTCACTGCTCAAGTCATTGTCTTGAACCACCCTGGTCAGATCATGAATGGATATTCCCTTGTGCTGGATTGTCAGACAGGCCACATTGCTTGCAAGCTTGCCAGAATTAATAACAAAAATGACGCTTCATTTGTACAAATCTGTTCAAACATTGCCATTGATCTTTAAAGGGGATCCTTCAAAAAAAATATTTTGTAGTATTTTCACAAATCTTGCTGTCCTTTCAGACTGCAGAAAGACATGGTCAAAACTAGTCAGAAATACTTGGTTTTAATTTGCATTTCCAACACTCCTCCTGAGGCCGCGTGGGTACTGAATACCCTCTGGCCTCCATGCGTCCTGTTCCATTGCGCTTCCTTCAACTATCACTATCCTGTTGGTACTCCTGATCACTTCTCCAGAAGGAGTTGTGACAGTGACCTTTTGCACAATGCCATCCTTGGAAGGATGAACAGCAACAATCTTGCCAGGGACCCAAACATCCGTGAAGGAGTTGGATCCGTGATCATCTATAACAACAGGGTCATTAACTTTGAGTTGGGTAAATTAGTTCCGCCCTTGTCCTCTTTCCGCGTTTAAAAACATGAGGTAACAAGACCTCCAAATCCATCAAAAATGTCTTCCCATTTTGCATATATGTTGTAACATTCTGAGGCTGGAGCCGGATAAACTGGCGTTGCAAGATATGGACCAAAGGGGTTGAAGGAGCACGGCTGGGGTTAAAGCGTTTCCCTCATCATCAATATACAAAAGTACCAAATTATTCACACAAAATATACAATATGCATTCATTTATTACATTTACAAAATAGCATTCCTGCTTACAAAAAAAATCCCTTCTGAAACCTGCATCTCTACATCCAATTTTGTAATCTTGCGGGGTGTACACACAGTCATATTATACCTTTTACATTCTTTTTCAAAATCCTCAAAACACGGCAGCAAACGTCTTGGAGGGATTTGTACACATGGAAAAGTATAACCATCCTCATTTAGCAATTCATAATTGGCCAAGATTCCAGTGAGACTTTGCACTTCCACATTGAATGACCTCTGTTCTTTCTCATGACGTATTTGCTCCTCAAATTTTTCCACTTCTGCCATGAAAGTCTTGTAATTGGCCTCCAGCAGGTTGATGTAGATCACATTGGACTCTGGGTTTAATGCTGAAATTGTAAATAAAATGTCCTGCATTAATCAGTACTTCATACAAGTCAGTAAACTGCCTACCGCTGTGCATTTGATGATAGTACATGTACTCTTGGTCTGAGAAGGATATGTCCGGGATTGTTGGCAACCTGTTGCTTCTTGACAGGAGTGTGTTGCGACAACTCTGCTTCTTGACTTGGAAGGCTTCATATTGCATTGGGACACAATTCTTCCGGAATACTTTTGATGTAATGTGTGTAGGATCCATTCCCATTTCTGTAAATCATACATAATACATGTATTAGTTATGAGTACTTACAAAAAAAATTGTTGATATTAAAGAGAAATTAAAACTCACCTATGATCATGTCTTCAAGATCTGCATATGTAGGGATGTACGTTTTGTGCCAGTAGATGACGCAAAAGTTATATCCCCCGTACTGGGTGGATACACACCTCTTGGTCAATTTCACTGTTTCCAAAGTGAGGGTACACCTTCCCTGGGAAACTTGCTTAAACCTCGGAGATCCTTTCCTTTTGATAGCATGCCTTCTAGGTCCCTTCCACTCAAAGTAGCAATTGAACGGCAGCACAACCATTCACACTTTTTGGCCGGTCCTTCCAAATCCACCTGTTCGGGTTGATATGGCCAATCTTTGATGTCCCATGCCATTATCTTCCTTGATGCCATCATTAACCAGACGCTGAACCTGTGACAATAAGAAAGTGTAGAAATTGATGTATTTGAGCAGATTAACATGATATGAACATCTTGAGCAGCTTGAGCAATGTACCTCTTGAGAATTGTCAACAAAAAGTTAAGAATGACAAATTAACTTGGCTAACTGAACTTGACCTCTATTGACTGAAAATTATATGAGGAGGCAAGAATGACATTTTTACCATTTAGGATTTTTCTTACTTTTATTTGGTAGATGAAACAAACATTATGGTACATGAAATGTTTTTTACTTACATGATGCTTCTGCCATCTTTGCCACATGTACATTCCAACTCCAATAGCAATGGAGAAGATCAGTGGTCCTCCAGTTGCCATGATTGTAAAATGAAGAAATCTTCTTGGTATTGACAGATAAATGTGTCACTAAAAGAATGTCAAATGCAAAGTATTCTTTTCACCAAAAGTTCAGATTCTACTGCGCGTGCAAATGAAATACACATATTAAATATGGCAATATCTTCATTAAACATCATTCATTGATTCCTTCATGGTTATATAATTCACATCCTTATGCAATTTTAACACTTTTCTTGGACAACTGGACACCCATCTTTTTGAACGCTCAGCAATCATCCTCGCTCAACCCAAGGAGGAAGGATTATTGCTCAGCATTGCTAAGCCTATACAGTTTTTGAATCCTAACTAAGAATGCCTTGAATATTCTCCACAATGCTGATGAGGTAGACCAGGGGGGATCCTGGGCACGACCGTCCCATCAGTTGACCAATATGCACAATTCCCCAAGGAAGTGTAGGCAGCCCACTTCTTTGATGAGGGATCCATCCAAGACAGGCCAAAACAAATTGCTGCTGCATGTAAGTGCGCAAACAGCAAGAAAGCTCTCGTGTGAAGATGGCCAAAATTGGTAGAAACCTTTCCAAAACAATCAGAGGAAGACAGATGATGAATGGGGGTAGGAATTGACATCCACCCTGGACAATCATTATTTCTGTGAATCCTTCCAATTTTTGCCCTCAGACCATTATAAAGAGCAACTTGAAGCTCATGTCCAGCATTGTCCCTTGTCAAGGGAGGAAAGAAACGACAAATATTGTAACAAAGAGGAATTAAAGGGACACCTTGGATATCAACATCAAAAGGCTCAGAAAGATAACCAGCCCTATTCTCGGGCAAATAAGGCAGGGGAGAAGCCCCCAAAGCAATTACAACACAGTTGAAGACCTTCAAAAGAGCCAAAAAGTAATTAAATAAAGCAGAAAGAAAGTGACCAAAGGTAGGATAAATCTCAGAGAATCTGCCTCACACAAGGCCTTTAAATCATTTGTCCCAACTCGAACAAACAAATGAGTGAACTGAAAGGTCTCATCCAGGTTGAGTCCTTTATGCACCCGAGACCTCATCTCCTCTGGGGAGATTACGTTTTTTTGTCCAACAAGAGCTGCCCAACCACTTAACAAGAACTAGAAAACAAAAGAAAAACAAAAAAAAAACAACTCAATATAGATCATTCTAAAAAACACATCAAAACCAAAGAATTTTTTACCTGAAACAACTCAATCGGCCTTCCGGCCATCAGGTGCTCAAAATCATAAATGGAGCAACAAGCAGTCTTCTTTGGATTCAAAGTATCACAGAAAGCATTTCTCTTCTTTACAATTCTCCAAGGAATGCACATGCTTGTAGAAAGAAGCAATCCCTGAGGTATGTCACCCAAATTTACCAATGGAACCCCTTCATGAGGAAACTGGGAGGTTGCATAACAAAAATCTTGGACAATGCAGCCTGGAACAGGCAACAAACTTGGAGGATATGACTTTGCTTGCTCGGTTGTCAGATAAAGACGTCTAAAGATGTTCTTCCAATAGACTTCGGAATCATCAGGAACAAAGGGACTTGATCAAAATGGAGAGATTTCATTCCCTAAAAAAGAAAAGAAGTAAAAGAAAGAGGGGGTCAATAAAAATTGAAAAGCAAATCCCTCTTCTCTTGTAACAAAAACCTTTCTTACAAGGATTTAAAAGATTATCCAATCTTTCAATGTCCATCTTGGGACCATTCTCCATCTCTTCATCTTCATCATTGTCCAGCTGAATAGGTTCTTCCGGCTCAGCCGGATTAGACAAATCCTTTCCCACCTTGCTGGGGGGATCACTAACCAAGGGAGGACTTTAATTAAGATGACGCCTCTTTGGAGGATCCTCAATAACTGGAACCTCAATTGAGGCCAACACGGCCAAAATTGCCCCTTGATCCTGATGATTGGCTGCATTGGAACGCGCCTCATCATACCATATCTGCTGTATGGCAGCAGGGGATCCTGAATAAATCATGGTAACCCCGACATGCCAAGAGCAAACGTGACCATGCTTTCCGTCTAAAGAAAAATGATGAGTATGAAGAGAAAAACCTCCTCTAACAAAGGACAGAATTAACTCCTTACCCTGAACAACCTCCACATATCCAATATTTTCAGCCAAATATAAATCCGTGACTCCACTCAAGAGTCCATTGAAGCTTCCCGCATGACAGGCCAGCTTATTCAACATGACTCCATCCATCTCCTTAGTAAGCCTGATTTCCTCAGAACAAAGTTTCTCCTTGGTTGTCTTACTCCAAGTAAGTTTCTTCTTCCTTATCTTCAAATCTACTTCCTCCCTTATCATATGATGAACTTCAGAACAATACAAGGAGAGTTTTTCCACAAATTGCTGAGATTCAACCTTCAATCTCTGAACTTCCGCCTTTAAGCCATCTTTTCCCAAAGATGCCTTATGTTCCAATTCCACAAATGGAATCAACTCAAAAAGAGGAGTCAAACTTTCCTCAGACAACAAAGTTAATTTTATAGCAAGATCCTTTGAAGAAATAGGAAGCTCAACAACTACCTCCGTTTCAGGGGGATCTTTGGCCGCAGGTTCTTTGCAACCCACAGAAAGAGAATCTTGTTCGAAATTTGCTAAAAAGAAATGACAAAATTAATTTCCCTTTTTATTTTAAAGACAAATTCTAAAAGATTGAAACCCACCAAGTATTCCCAAATGTATATCGGAGGAATTAATGCACTCCCCTTCTTCAACAAGGGCATCAAGCCCCACTCCAATCTGTTCATTCAAACCTTCCATTTATTCTTTATAAGCAAATACGTAATAGCAACAAATAAATGCAACTCTGAACCTATCAAAACAAAGATAAAATTGATATAAAGGATCCTCCCTATACTTTATGCAAAGGAAAGGAAAAACCACTAAAAAGAACTTGATCACCAAAGAGGAAATATTGCAAAAAAGATTGTTGACGGGCCACTGCACAGAATAGGAAAGAACACATCCTGCCAGCGGGACATCGCCAAACTTAATGCGAAAAGAAAAAAACCCTTCTAAACTTGGAAAGGAATGCACTTCTTTCAAAAAACTTCACAAATCCAAGGAAACTTGTACCCTTCTCCAAAATTGAGGGTAGAACAAACGCATCACAAGATTGACGCATTTTTCAGAACGTGTCAACATTGAGACTCAAAACACAACCCTTTGAATAGGGTAATCCCATTCAAAATGGGAAGAGGGGAATCACAGACACGCAAAACAAGCGCCTGGCCAGCGCATATATGTGTGTGCTTGAACACAAGTAGAACCAATCATCCAGATGGGCAATGGAGGGATGTGAGGACCATTCTCTCAAAAGAAAGAACACTTCAGCAGAGTTCCTCCTCAACAAGGACCAAGGATAAGCCTCATTGAGTACAAGAACTCCAAAGAAGTATTCCCCCAAGACAGATCTGGACAAGAACACTTTCAAGAGAAGACTGCAAGATGACAAATTTTTTGCTACGCTTAAATATTCATTTTTGACAGCAATCCACACCATATGGATTGGCATCTCAACAAAGGGGGGATTTTGTGGGGATTTTCCGCAAAAAATACCCCCCCCCCCGTGCTTTGACTCTGAAACTCGAGTAGAATGTGCCGACATAAATTGGTGCGCCAAACAAAGTAGAGATAATGAAAGACTGTCACACAAAACGGCACAAAAACATGAAAAGAGGACCAGAGCAACAAACCCCATGAGGCTGAGACAAATAGCCTGTCAAACAGGCAGAAAACTCCAAGATTTTACAACCCCCATATGGCTCTAATTTCCTGCTTCTCTGGTTCCTCAAAACACACTAAAAATGGAACATGTGTCAAAAAAACGTGAGACGCAAACAACTTTTTGGTTCCCGTAGAAGAGATTTGACAGGAAACATTAAATTTGTCATGCCCAAATTCTACTCTGAAAAGCTTAAAATATACGACATAACAGCCGTTTCTGGCGGAACGGCGTATATACACAGCAATAGTTCTCTCAAGGGAAACGAGACATATATAAACGGGCGAAAGAGGAGAAAAACTCACTTGAATGCTCATTTTCAATCCAAACTGACATCCTGTGTGTGCTTCAATATTTTGCAAACATTTATTCCGAGAAAAGTATTTGTGAAAAGAAGTGTTGTACAAAACTGCTTGAAATTGTTGACGTGAAAACAAAGCTTGCGCAAAAACTTTCGGCCCGTTGCGCACCGGCCAATTGCTGTGTCTATCATTTATTCTACACCTCACAAAAAACTTTGAAAAAAGCAAAAGATCACTCTTAAGATTGTATAATTCTTTTTGTTTTAATGAAATTTGTACAGCAGAAGCCAGAGACGGAAATTTTATTGATTGTTCCTCCATAAAAGCAATCTCAGGTCCATCTCAAATCAGGAGTTGACCTAACTACAAATTCACATCTGAATTACAATCAATATACAATAAAAGAAAATAATACACCAACAAATAAAAAATGAAAAAGGGAAAGCAAGGTTGAAATTACACTTTCAACAAGAAGAACAAAGGAGAGGTTGCAATTACACTTTCAACCAAAAACAGAGAAAAGGTTGAAATTTCTCTGCAAATGGAACATAGCCAGAATTGCAAAAGAGAATTAAAAAATTGAATAGCAAAAAAGTAGGGAGTTGAAAATATACTCATCAAACAAAAGAGAAAAACATAAATCCTTGAAAAAGGAAGAAAAAAGCAAGCAAACCTTCCATGACGACGTTTGGAGCTTTTTCAGAAGAAGACATACCCAAGACATCATCTAAACCTTCATCCAACCTGGCCATTGGAAACAACAGCAACACAGCTGCAATGAACTCTCGAAAAATTTGATGCATGAAAAACAAAAGTGCTGTCAAAACAAATCAAAAGATGCGCAAATCTTCCTTTTTTGAAAATACTCAAAACCTGTGAAGAAATGTGTAAACCAAATCAAAATTGTATGCACTGAAAAAACACTTCAAAAAATGCACTTCTACAAATTTTGAAACTGATCACTTCAAGATTCTACAGAATGCACATATATGGGACCCTCTCACTGAATTTCCGACTCAAAATGAATGCTGTAAAAATAACGAAAATGGAAGCAGCCATTCTGCAGCAAATTCCTGTCATGGCAAATAAAAGTTAGCGTGCCTTGTCAAAGAGTAACTTTTAATTGGCCAATAAGAGGTCTCCAAGCTTTTCTGGTCCTTGATCAAGGAGCCCCCAACGATATACTCACATCTTCCCAACATTTCTTGACAATTTGGCCCATTGTTAAGCCTTGATTTTTTCTGCTTTGCAATTCTGAGCAGATTATTTCTCCAGTCAGTCTTGCAGCAATTTTTGGGACACCATGATTGTTTCAGACAGCTGTAGGAGGATTATTGTAAGTTGCCAGTCCATCACCATTCATAGTGGCTCTGACTCTGCACTTCAACCTTTTGTATTTTGTGCAGCAGAGTATTACCCAACCATCCCCACTTTCTAAATGCTTTCAGTAAATGTAACCACCAATAAAGAAACCTCCCTGTTTCCTGCGCACCTCAACTTTTGGACACTCCATGACAAGCTGAATAAGAAAAAAAAACAACTGGGAATGATATTTGATTTTGGAGAAATGAAAATATAACTTAGGTTTCCATTTAATGCAAACCAAATAATTGCTCAACAAATTTGAAAATTTCAAACTTGGATTACATTGTTGAAGAAGTCTTAATGCAGGTCAATAGTGATACTGAATTTCATATTGTCAGATTCCTATCAGAATGTTCAATAGGATTTCAATGATAAGTATAATGAAAGCACCTTTTTTAATTCAAAAAGTTCTGAATGCTACGAGATTTTGAAATAGTAGCTGTGGCTGCTATTTCTGCACACATCTGGGCTAGAGGAATAAATGGAAGGAAATGATGCATTCATTCCAGGAAGCTAGGCATCCATGAAAAAAAAATACTCCAGGATTTTCCTGGAAAATCCAGTTCTGAAGAATGTGAACTGGATTTTCCTTTGGAACAGGAAGCTAGGTATCAATGGAAAAAAGAGTATTCAGGGAAGATCCAGTTCTGCAATTTCCATATAACTTTGTCAAATGCATGCAGAAGTGTGAACTGGATTTTTTGAGAAAGAATAATGGATGCATCCATTGTTTGGTATCAATTTACTTAGTTCTTCGAAAAAATTCAAAGTCAATGTGAATGAATATTTTTAAAGTTTTATAAATATTGAAGGTGTTCCATGTCTTCAATTTGAAGAAAGTGACCCACCAGACGCGGGGAAAATGGCATGAATAGGGGCTGGGTGATTAGGGGGATTTAGTAGCCATCAGGTGGGTTAAACCAGGAGGTGGATTACACCGTTGTCCGTATGCTGGTTTGCGCGAAAATTTTGCTTCCTGGGCTGTGACAATTGTTTGTGGTGATCCCCATTTCAGTAGTTGGGATTAGTTCCGTAGTTGGGAAAGAGGATCATCAAATGCTCATCTTGTAAATATATTTGACTGCAGTGGCAGAAGCTGAAAAAAACTTTGCCTAGGTATGGGAAAATCCCTTTGCTGACACAGATACCCTAACTTTAGACGCAGTAGCAGTACTGCAGTACATCATTACAAGAAAGAAAATCTTTCTGGTCCTACTAAAATTCAGACACACAAGACTGAAGTTTGGGCCAGACAAACTCGGATGTTACCAGCCAGCAAAACCCTTTCCCAGTTGCCATGAAATTCAATGCTAACTTTACCCACCCCTTCTAGATTTATTTGTAGGGCTAGGCAGTGTCCTGTTTAGTTGAACATGCCTTCTTCTTCTGGCACATGTGAGCGCAGACAAGTCTAAGCCAGTTCCTGAGTCCAGTGACTTTTATGAATTCCAATTTCACAGTATTTTTTATCTTTATTTATTTATTTATTTTTTTATTATTATTTTTTTGTGTGCCTGGGGTGCAGGGGAACTATGGTGGATTGACAAGACAGATCCTATTGTCTACCCTTACTTCATGAAGGTTCAGACCATCTTTATTTTCCCACGTCCTGCAGTTAATCCCTATAAAGAAAAAAAAACCTGCTGAAAACAAACATTCAGTGGGCTGATTGTACCCGTGAGTTAAAGCTTTTTGAAAGTCAAAAAGAATGCCTCTTAATCATTGATGAAATTAATATTCCTGTGTAAATTAATGCCTCCATATTGGGTACACAAAGTTTTCCCTCATCCCAAATGACAAATATTTCAATCATCATTTGAGGCCTGTTCTCCAACCTAATTCATGGAGTCCCAGAAGAATTTCAGCGCTAACCTGGACTTGGCACTGAATGGATCCTTGGAGTCGGAGAAGGAAAACCTTAGTGATTCTCTGAGTAAAAGACAGGCCACAGCGGTCAGCCTGGTTCCAGGTCAAAAGCTGATCAAGGAATTCCGCGTAACTGATGCGTGCACACCAGTTTTACCAACCAAATTAGCTGGTCCTGCTGAAGATCTCACCTGGGGCCCAACATGTAACATGGGAGGTCCTACTTTTAGGGAAGTTGTGGGAGCAGCAGGTCAGGGAAACCTACTGTGGGTGAGCTATTTTACGTTCAACTGGCAAGGAATAATTCTGCACTGTAAAAGCAAAATATTCTCCTTGATATCTGCTCATAGATTTTAATCCCAATTTTGGCCATCACCCTGCTCCTGCTGCTTGGTGCTTGCGCAGTTATTACGTTCAACTGCCAAGGAATAATTCTGCACTGTAAAAGCAAAATATTCTCCTTGATATCTGCTCATAGATTTTAATCCCAATTTTGGCCATCACCCTGCTCCTGCTGCTTGGTGCTTGCGCAGTTTGCGTGCTCATGCGCCAGAAAAAATCATCCACTGCCCCTAGAAGCACTCCCCCGCCGTCGGGCCAAACGGTTTTAGCTCAGCCACATAATGTGTCCAAGACCCAGGTTATTCAGGAACCCACCCAGCGGACCTCATTGGCAACCAGTCAGGGTGTTGCCCCCTTTGGAAATGTGGTTGCTAGCAATGTACCCTATGTAGTTCAAGGGCAAACTGTGCGTAATGTTACCAGATCTTCATCCGGTGTGATCCCCGAAGATGTCGAAGGAGGAGGAGGTGGACGTGAAGGATCTATTTTGTACGTTCGAACACCGTATATGGCACATGGACAGAGTGAAGCCCATTGCACTAACCTGCATAGATGAAAGAAAATATATATGTTTATTTATTCCTGATAATCTGATGAACTGATTGCTGAGAAAATTCAGGGTATTTGTTTGTCCAATCCGTCTTAAATGCAAAGCATTTATATGGGAATGTGTTACTTCACCTTTTATATGATCAACTGTAAACCAAAGAAAATCTTTGTTGTGGATATCAGCATGAAATTTTGCAGCACTGCCTACTAGTACGCATGGTAAATGTTGCCACTAGACCAAATTACAGTGAATTTTGTTATGTCACTAAAGGATGCCACAGACAGACCAGGGGGGTGCCTGCACAATCATGTTGTTGGAAAGTTCTTTTCCCATCATCATCACAATGTACAAAATATGTGGCAATCATTGCAGATTTTAAGCTGCATTGAAAAACATTCCAGATGCAAGAGACATGTGAGTGCTGAGGCAGTAAACCAAGCTTCCAAGGGAATTAAATTTTAAAATTACAAAACTACATCATAGCTACCGAAAATAAGAGAAGCTGGAGCATCTGAACTCCTTGGATGTCAAAAGAGGACTCTTATTATCGTCTCTGATCACAGGTTTCATGAAGACAACAGTCACACTCAATCAGCAAATACAATCTTGCATTGTGCAATAAAAACTCACTTTCAGAAAGAAAGAGAACTCACTTTTTCAGAAAGAAAGAAAAATAAAATCAGCAAAGAAGATATGCTTTGCTTTTGGCACAATTCCCAATGCCCAAACTTCCAAAGCAAATAACTACGCGAATTTTTCCCTTTGAAAATTCCACAACGTCTTGAATTAAAGGAAAAGATGTTCTTCAACTTTTCTTGTATCATATAAAAATTGATCCCATTGACAGATCTTGAGATATTCTCACTTTACTAAGCCTAACTATTTTTTGGTGATAAGAATGGAAAACCTTCATGCCAGATTGTTATCTCACTGATGCACAGGCTTTTGGTACAAACAGTGACTTCAAAAGCCTTGTTTCTAGATGTAGATGAATGAATTTATTGCTGGAACAGGCAATAGATACTTATACTAAGCATCTGTTACCTACAATCTTTNTTTGGTGATAAGAATGGAAAACCTTCATGCCAGATTGTTATCTCACTGATGCACAGGCTTTTGGTACAAACAGTGACTTCAAAAGCCTTGTTTCTAGATGTAGATGAATGAATTTATTGCTGGAACAGGCAATAGATACTTATACTAAGCATCTGTTACCTACAATCTTTTTAATTCATCAAGGGGTGTTTTTATATTTCCCATTAAGAAGGGACCTGAAGTACTCAGGTGGTTATGCAGTTTGTGCACAGTAAATGACCCAAACATTTGTCAAGGCATTGGATCCTCTATTGTCAACAACAACAAGGTCATTAATACTAAGTTGAATGAACCAATTTCTTCCTTGTCCCTCTTTCTGCCTTCAAGAACATGTATGTGCCAAAAATGCCTCTCCATTTTGCCTATGTGCTGCAGCATCTTCATGCTGGAACCAAATGAGCTGGCATTGCAGTATATGGACCAATGGGATTGAAGGAGCGAGGCTGGGGTTTAAGCATATTCAGAATCATGAGTATATGAAGGACCCTTGTTTACAATAGCTTCAACTCGAAGGAACATTTCCATAACATCAATTGTCCACCCTTTCTCTCAAATGCAGTGTCCTAAGCAATGCTTAATGTCACTAATCATTCTTCCCCATGATCTGCCCCATGGAGGATCCTGGGGGGTTGGTTTTCAATTCAATGCACCACTCAGAAGAACATTGATCAGCAATGCATTTTGGCAGCTTTCTTTTCTCCTGCCACAAACGCAGTCCCACAATCACTCCAAATGATTTGTGTTTGCCCTTTTCTCTGCATGAAACAATCAAGAGACAGCATGAACTTTTCAATACAGTGGTACCTTTCCTAGCTACCACAATTTGTTCCCAGGCAATGGTTGGAGCAAAGACTGGAAGAATCCATTGATTAAAAATCAACTGAGTCACCCAAGCTATCCTCTTGGCTGTCCAAATTACAGGTAGCTTTGATTTAATGATGCTGTTTTTCCTGGAATGCCCTTGGACTCCCTGGGTGATCAACAAGCATGGGTTTCAGTTTGAAGTCACCACTCAGGTTTGCCCTTACAAAGATTGTTACGCTGTCCTTCATTGCTTTGTGTCCTGGGAATTTGAGCTCCTCTTGAGTGATGAAAGTTTTGTTTGGTATATTTTTTTAAAAGAAAAACACTGTTTCATCACAGTTGGAATTTTGTTGTGCACAATAACCATTCCTCACTGAAACATATCTGGCAATGTTTGCCAAAATTATCTGCTTCTTGTTCATCTGCACTGGCAGCCTCACCATGCATCACCACACTGTGGATTCCAGTTTTCCTTTTAAACCTGAAGAAGCATCCCCTGCTTGCTCTGAACTCTTCAGTCTTTTGTGCACTAGTTCCAGGATTCACTTTGCTCAGTTCATTGTATAATACACATGCCTTTTCACATATGATATGCAATATAGTGATGTCTCCAGCCATTTGTCTTTCATTTATCCACACAAGAATTTGTGTGGATATTTCTTGTTTGTATGGGTGAAATCTATTTCCAAATCTGTTTGGATGGCGTTGGAAGTTTTGTTGATTTCTTTGTGCAATGTAATTGGGATTGCACATAGAGGTGTGATGTTTGCCACATTTCTTGCAATGGAAGTTATTTTGACAGTCAAAGGTCTTATGACCTCCCTTTGAACAATTGAGGCATAATTCCAGTTGTATCAGAATGTTTTGTTTCTCTGATGGTGTTTTTGTACAATCAAAAAGACTGAGTTCCATTGCAATATAGGCATTGATTTGAACTACGTAGGATATCTTGACTAACTGTATTGGTGGTTCGTTTTTCCTTTTCAAGGGATTTGGGTTGTTCAGGATTTTCTTGAGGATTAGGTATTGTTTGCCTCTCTTGAATAATCTGAACTTCTTCTGTATTGTATGTTGGGGGTGGTTTGTTAGGTATTGGTTGAGTATCCCTTGTTGGCTTAGAAGTATTTTGATTTGGTTGCAAAGTTTCTTTAACTTGGAACATGAGTAACTTTTTGTTGTAATCATGTTTATTTGTTTTGGCTGAATCATTGAAATAGTTCTTCATCTATCTCTAGCAATTTTCTGGGAACTCTTCCCACTCTTCAAGAATCTCTTTGGTGACATCATCGGATAAACACATTGAATTAGCTCAAGTATCTAAGAAGGTTTGATGTTTTAAATGTTTGACAATTGAGGGCCAAATTTTTGTGTGAGTTTCTTTTTGGCTCATACTCAAATTAGTTAGACAAAGAACTCTGTCTACAACTTCTGACATGTATGCGCCAGCTTCTTCAAAGGTGCCATTTGCAGCTGGTAGATTTTTGTTTTCCTTAATTATTTGATCCCTTAATTTGTGTACATTACCGTATTCATCAAACATGGTATGTAACATTCTGAGATAGTCGTTATCTGTGTTTCTTCCTTTATATTGTATGCAGGACAGTTTTGCTTTTCCCTCAAAATGCATAATGAGAAGATTAATTTGCTCTCTTGGTTTTAATTGGTGTCACGGAGCTTTGTGAATGTGCCTGAATTGAGTTTTTTTCACTCACAAAATCTGTCATGGGCAGACAGCAGAAGCCCACAGCAGATATTCCGCAAATTTTGCTGATAACCCGTCCCCTGAAGCACCTTGAACTTCCTCCTTGTGTCTTGCTCTGAGACACATGCATCCACTGATGGAGCTTGGGCATGATTTTTGAGCAGTACAGGACCAGTTGTAGACCAGGTTGGGGGAGCCTCAGTGAGTACAAATGCACCAGAATCCACATTAGGCTATCCAATCAAAAGCCCCACAATCACAGATGAGAAGGCCAAGAATAGCAAATGCCGCATGACACTTTCCATCATGTTGAAGAGTTATTGCTCCCAATTAATTTGGATAAGCCCTTAGTTCTTACACTCAACAAAATTGTATTAATTCTTTTTTATAATCAGGGACTTGGAGCGGAGCCGGAGCCCGGAGCCTGGAGCCCGGAGCAGAGCAATTTTAGCCGGAGCGGAGCGGAGCCCGGAGCAGGCAAAATTTTTGGCTGCTCCGGGCTCCAAGCCTCAAATAAAATTTGAAAAATTTGGGGAGAACCCCCAGACATATGTGACTGTTTGGCTGGCACCAGTCAACAAAACTACCTCCCTCCAAGGCAGCCAAGTCCTCAAACCCTGAACATTCTTCCCTTGTTGCTCAATTATTATTAGGTTGAGAGAAGGGTTATCCTGAATCCATGTTTTTCTCAACATCCTCAAAGATGTGGATGCTTGTGTTCTACACAAGTATCCCATGCTGGTTAAGTTGTATTTATTTTTCAATGAAATCTAAAAACTGGGTTAGTTTGTGAGATATACAAGGGGTCTAACAAAAGTTCTTGGAATATAATTTGAGAAGGCCTACACATGAGCTGAAAAACAATTATTCTTTGGGAAAATTTGTTCTTTAGCACAAGAAAAAAGTCAGCCCTGACACATTTTTTGAATGTTTTGCAAAAGTCACCCTGGCAGAGTTCCACTCAAAAGATGAGGCGCCCTTCCTGCAGATTTTGCTTTTGTAGCCCAGCTTTCCTCTCAGAATTCTTGAAATCAACGTAGCATTAATTCCAAGAGTTGCCTACAGGTCTTCCAAAGTAATTCCACCATATACACATTATAGTTTGGCTGGTGCCAGCCAAGAGTAGTTCCTCCCCTTGAATAAGTCATTAACATCTTGCTGGAAATATGCATCCCCTGGTTACTCTACTGCAGTAAAGGTGGACACTTCATACTCACTAGTCTGGACCAGTGTCCCCCAAATGTTTTTGCCCCACAGACCAAGACATTTTCAGAAAATTTTTTTTGTGGACTGGCACGTTTCAAAAATAATTTCTGCACATTGGCAAAGTTTCATATTTGCAGACTCAAAAATGTTTTGCTTGAAAGACTTCATGGGAGGTATTTAAAAAGTTTGCTTGATTGAAAAAATTAAGCCAAGAACCAATGTTGCAGCTACAGTACAGTGGAATGTCTTCAAAAATTTAGAGAAGTCAGCTTAAAGAAAGGTTTCTCTGATTAAAAATCAAAATAATTTGTTTCAGCAGGTGAAATTTTGTCTGAAGTATTATTAGAAGAAAATCCAACTTTTATTTTTCATCATTAATTCAAACTGAAATTATCTTTCTGAAATTTCAGATAAAAATAGCGGACTTCACTGCTCCTTTTGATTTATTATGCAAAGGAAAATTTCCTGATAACTGAAAAAAACTTCTGCAGACTGGCACTGGTCTGTGGGCCATGAGTTGGGGATCACTATTCTATCTATGAAGATGCAGGGGACCAGAAAAAGTCTTCCTCAGATAATGCTTTTACAGAAACCTCTTTAATATAGGTAGTGGCCCATATGGGCCACTACCTATATTATAGCTGAATATAAACCTATATTATAGCTGAATATAAACCTATATTATAGCTGAATATAAACCTATATTATAGCTGAATATAAATTCTCAAAGATTATAATTCCCATACCCTATTGTGATGAAGTTTTATTACTATACATTCAGGTCAGATTTTCCTAGTCTGTGACAAAATTAAAAAAATTTGTATTACCTATACAGCACAAATTTATACTGTAATTAAAAATCTATATAATGAGATTATTGATAAAAATTAGTTTGTAAAAATAAAATCTTCATAGCATTGTTCCTGTGGAACAAGTGCTGGGACCGAGAAAAAATTGTTAGTGTATTGCAAAAAAATGATGAAAAAATTATGTTATTGTTATGGTGAAAAGAGTCCGGAGCTCCGGAGCAGAGCACCAGCCCGGAGCCCGGAGCACTGGATTTTGTCTGGAGCGGAGCGGAGCGGAGCAAAATTTTTTTTTACCCTGCTCCAAGTCCCTGTTTATAATACCTTTTAATATTCTTAACTTGTGTGATGGTGTTTCTGAGTTCAGTTAGAGTTTTGTTCCGATCATATACACAGGATTCAGAATAAATTGGATCTCCTTGTACAATGTGCCCCTCTGTACCTGCAAAAACAAGTATTCTGGTTACTTTTCATCAATGCACTGGATGAAGTAATCAAGTAAGAGGATGCATACTTCCATCAAGTTCATCAAGACCTTCATAAAATGAAGCAAAATGTCCTTTTGATGATGCATTGCTGTTCTATTCAATATGCTGCTGTCCACTCACAAGCTCAGGTGTCTGCTGTAAATTTTGTGCATGCAGTGGAATGGGAAGGGCATATAATGTTTGTGTTGGATTCTTTGAACAGGCCCAATATTTGAAATTCACGTTGAAATTTACATTTTCCATTAATTTCAATGGTCCTCCTTTCAATTATGTTTTCAGAACAACAAACTTGTAAGGCCTTGATTGAATTTGAGCTACACATGCGCAAATTCCCACTAAAAAGGAGTGGAACTGACTTATGTCACCATTAAATGATTTCAGGTCAATCTTTGGGCCAATTAAATTTCTACCCAAACATTGATGTTGGTTTGAAGTTGGTCCCCCACAGCAGGCTCTAGCCATTTCATTTCCTTGATTTCCATTAGAACCTAAGGGAGGTAAAGCAACATTCATATGCAAAGAAATTTCATCAATATTACTACGCGCGTCACTATTTTCAACACTAAAATGAGCATTTTCATGATTTTAATGTTGACGTTTAGCATTGGCAATGCTCTTATCATGTGGCAATGGTTTGACATAAATCCTTTCTTCATCTCCCAATCTGGGGATCTCATCCATCACTCCTTGATGCAGCTTGTGCCTTGCCTTTCTCAAAATACAATCAAGTTCTTTTCTTGCTCAAAACATGCTTTTAAATTCATGCATGTAATTAAAAGAGACATCATCTTTGTATGCCTGCCTCAATGTTTCAGAAGCACAGCCAATAGCCTTCTAAATTCAGACATCATCACCATTAAAACCATTGCCTTGTTCTTCCAGTTGAAAAATTGTGGCCTTCACCCCTCAGTGTAGCAAAGGAGGTTAGCCAGAACAGTCTTAACATTTAATTCCTTTCTACTGGAAGACCTAGTTCCTTTGCTTTGTTTGCCTGAGTGGACACTCCCATTCTTAGATATTCAATTAAGGTCCATGTTCAGGGCACCAGGCAAAGCACCTCAGACTTTCCATCATGCTGTGGGCCCTCATCAAAATAGCGTGAACCCTTTTGATATAAGCTTCCCCACTTGCATTGATCATGCACTATATCTGAAGGACGCCCCAAATGGTTGTTCAAATGAACTTCCCTTACCCTTCCTTTTTCCAGTAATGCCTTTAAATAGGCTAGCATCTTCTCTTCTTCATCAGAGCTTTGATGCTCAAGATTGTCATGCATGGCTAAAAGGAGCTCTTGAATGGATTCAATAATATGCCTCAATGGAGTGGTACCTTTTGAAGAGTTGCCACCATTATTTTCCACTGCCACTGCTGCCACATTTGAATCCACTGGCAATTCGCCACCAGCTTCAGCCATTTTCAAGGGATTGGAACCTTCAAGAGATGTCACTAAGAATATCACTCAATCAGGCACAAGCCCCCAAAATTGATGTAATTGTAAAGCTTGCTTGAGCCACCTTGGAGGGCTAATCCCTCTCATCCACAGCAGCATTGATGCAACAGAACCTGGCTAGGATTAGTGACAATCAATAGCAATTAGCAACTATCTCCCTATCCTTAATCCAATCACCTTCCCAATCACCTACAGTGAGAGATCCGCGTGGTGTTTTGATTGAAGGTACACACACTCTGTGGGAAATATACAGAGGGTTTATTCTTCACGTTGAGCACTAAGGATCTTCACAAAAATTATTAGAACAGAGTTCACTTTGGTTTTGCATAATAACGAGATAGTAGACTTAGGAGTCGGGTTGGCTATGGAGATGTTGCCTGTTCAAGAGCTCGTAGCAGAGTGGGGCTCCTGTGGCTGGCTGGCTGGCTTGTGCTAGCTGGCCGCCATTACGATGAAGGATGCGAGAGCGCACCAAAAGGAAATTAGTGAGCGCGGGGCAACATAGGTGTTGCCAGCGCTTACTCTCCCCCCCCCCCCGGAAAAAGCGCTGGGGGAGTTGGAGGACAAGTTTTGAGACAATTTTCACAAGTAAGCTTTTGCGGGCAAAAAGGAGCAATACCAAACGGAGTTTTTAATTTGAATAGTTTGCATGATTTAGGTGGAGGTGACGTCTTCTTCTGCTCCGGGCGGGTTGGCGAGGAGGGCTTCTTTGTCAAAAAGGTTGATGGCGGCAAGGCTGCCATTTTTGTCAAGATACAGGGCATCTTTGGCAGCAAGGAGGCTGTCGTTGTCGCAGTCAAGGTCCATTTCTTGGGTGGCGGAGGGAGCTGAGCTGGTTGCGGGACTGGCAGTGGGTCCAGAGCTGAGACTGGGTGAGCATTCCCTGTAGAGATGTTCTCCTGTAGATATATGAGAAGTATTAGCTGTGAGATCAGCAGATTTGAGTTTGGGATTTGGAGAGGGAGAAGGCATGTGAGGACTATTGTATGGTTGTAATTCCCAAGCTTGTGCTTTGCAGAGACCAGTTGGGGTTTTGAGAATGTATAGGCCTTGGCCTTGATTTGAGTGGACTTGATATGGTCGTAAACATTTAGGGAGAAAACAGCGGTGAGCTGCGTGACAGAGAGTTGTTGGTAGTCAGGGGAGAATTGTAACATATTGCCCAACAGAGAAGTGTTCATATTTAGTTTTATTGGCTTGTGCGCAATAAGATTCACGAGATTTTGTGATGGTTTGTTGAACTTCTGTGAGCTTTTTTGATATGTCGGGAGGGGTGACATTGTGTTCAATGTCAGCAGGGAGGGGGATAGGTTTTCGCTTAAAGAGATTTACTGGAGAGAGTTGGGTAGTAGAGTGAGGTGTAAAGTTGTAAGTGCGGGTGGCTTCTGCAAGATGGAGGTCCCAATTGTGAGGTGTGGGTGTGATTTTTGAGAGAATATGATTGAGAGTTTTTGTAGCGCGTTTGCAGCAACCATTACCTTCAGGGTGTGATGGCTGGGCTATGTGAACTTCAATTTGATTTGCGCGGATGAAGCGCTTGTATGCATTTGAGAAGAAGACTGCGGCTCTGTCGGAGTGGATGAGGTTGCAGGTTCCGATCTGGGAAAAGATGTCAGATAGGAAGGAACAGAGAGTGTTAGCGTTAGTATTTTTGACAGGTTGCGTGATGATGAGCTTAGAAAAATGATCTATTGCTACAAGTGCGTAACGGTGACAGCAAGGTGTGAGGGGTAAGGGCCCCCAAAAGTCAATGGCCAGACAATGGTGTCTGTCCATTGTCGGAATGGGAGAGAGTTTTGTCCCTGTGTGGGCAAATTAAAATTGTGGGCAAAGAAGAGAGAGCATTGCTTGACAAATTTCCAGGTAGATTGCCTGAGATGAGGCCATGAGAATCTTTCTTTGAGAATGGAATAGAGAGTTTTCCAGTTGGCGAGGCCAAGCTGTTCTAGATATTGTTGGAGAATTTGGAGTTGTTCTGGTTTGGTAGGAATTGTTTTGAGCGCGTTGAGGGTGATGCGACTGAGAGCATCAGGACCAGCAAGGCAGTTGCCGGGGCGGTATTGGAAGTTATAGTTGAAATATTCAAGTTTAAGGAGAAGGCAGAGGAGACGGGAGTCTTTGAGGTCCCCAAGAAGAGCTTCGTGGTCCGTGAATATGGTGAAGGGGCGGTATTCAAGATAGTGGCAAAATTTTTTAGTAGCAGCCCATACAGCGGCAAGGAGCTCGCGTTGTGTATTTGAGTAGCAAGTTTCCAGGTCAGAGAGAATGCGGCTACCATAAGCAATGATATGAGGATTGTTGTGGGGGTCCCTTTTGAATGAGGATAGTGCCAAGGGATGTGGCGGAGGCGTTGCAGTGAATTTTGGTGGGTGCTTCTGGGTCAAATCTTTCAAGGCAAGCTGCCTGAGCAATAGAGTCTTTGAGATCATGGAAGCATTGTGTCGCTTTGGGTGTCCAGTTAAGTTTAACAGCGGGCTTAGCTGGGATTGTGTTATGGAGGATTTTCTCATGCTTAGCAAAATTAGTTGGGACGTACTCGTGGAGGTAAGTGGCTAGGCCAATGAAGCGTTGGAGTTGGCGCATGGTTTGATGTTGGGGGAAGTTTTTGATAGCTTCCAGGTGGGATTCTGCCGGGCATGTGCTGGTCTGATAGATTGTGTAACCAAGAAAATTGATCGTTTTAGCAAGAAAGTGGGATTTGGTGATATCTATAACTGCTCCCGCGTTGAAGAGAGTCGTGAGTACTTGGGCTAGATTTTTGGTCACTTGTTGGAAGGTGGGGCCAAAGATGATGATGTCATCAAAGTACACAAGACATTTATTGTACAGGTGGTCCCTAAGGATGGTTTCCATTGTGCGTTGGAAAATAGCAGGGCCAGTTTAAAGCCGTAAGGGAGAACCGTGTATTGGAGTTGGCCGAAAGGCATCGTGAAGGCCGTTTTTTCTCTGTCGGCAAGGGCAAGTGGGATGTGATGGAACCCAGAGTGTAGATCAAGTGTGCAGAAATATGTGTTTTGGCAACCGAGTGAGTCAAGGAGGTCGTGAATGACCAGCATGGGGTAATTGTCAGGTTTGAGCCGTTTATTTATTTTGCGGTAGTCTTCTACTAAACGCCAGCATTTCATGGAGGGTGCTGTGGGATTGGAGCAGTGTTTGGGTGTGAGAAAAGCGGGTGAGCTATATGGAGAATTTGCAGGTTTGAGAATGCCTTTTAACTTATAGTTTTTGAGAATTTCTTGTATTGGGTTTTGTCTGTCAAGTGATTGACGGAAGTGTTTGGCAATAGGTGGTGAATCTGAGACTGTAGGTAAGTATGCAACATACTGAGGGAAGAGGCCATGTCGGCCTCTCCATTGGAAGATATTTTTGTGAAATTGCGTAAGTAATGCGGTCATAATGGCGCAATCAGGTGCAGACCTGTCAACGTATGTGATATTTTCACCAATGGCGCATGTAGGGGATTCAGTGACGGGTTGGATGGAGCAAAACCCGGAGAAAATGAGCGAGCCATCAAGTGTGATTGTCGCAAAATTTATTAGAGTCGGAGGATGAGTTTGGCTGGCGCCAAACTCATCCTCCCGTTAATCTCGTGGGAACCCGAGGTTGCCGAAACTCTCAGCCTTCTCCTCAAGGAGACATTCCTCAATGACCTCCGAGGTCAATTCATTCTCTACCCTTCCTGTTTTATCTATGAAAGGCCATCTCTAAATGGCCTTCTGTGATAGTTTTCTTGGTCACTAAATTGAATTTGAACCAGACATTCAAAGTGTGCGATTCGTACTGACAACATCGGTTGTTGTGTTCTCGGCGATATTCTGCGATATTTTTGGACTTGTGTTTTTTACTTGGAAGATTCGGACTTGTATTTTTTCCATCTCCGAAATATACCAACATTAAACTAGGGTGTAATTCACCCCGGCCGCAGCTCGGCTGATTGAGGTGTTTTATTTCTATCGATTTATAAGTGAAATTTATATTCATTCCTCACAAAAGTGGTAGCAGAGCGTGGTTTCACGTCTCTGAATAAAATTCTCTTGTTCTGAAAAAAGAGGTAAAAAGTATTGGCTAAGGAAAATTCTCAATCTAATCACTCTTCAAAAAAAAAAAAAAAAAACTTCGGGATAGTGTGGTAAAAACCTTTTCTGAGAAAATTCTGAATTGGTGGAAATTCTTAAAATTCCGTGACTTCTGTGTGCATTTCAAACAAAAAATTCTAAAAAAGGAGGCTCTAACTCTATAAAAA
>CAJPEX010001898.1:0-47298 GCA_905338405.1 Notodromas monacha
GATTTTAATGAAGCAAAATCGTGATAATTTTCATTTCGTTTGACGCCAACATATTTGGTAAAATTCATGCATAAATGACGTAATGATTAGAAGTTTCGTTTCTAGAGATGTAAAGTCGGGATCGAGAACAACGTGAATTCAGGAGATGCAAAGACGCGTAACAACTTCGATAAACGAGAATAAATGAACTCGTTGAATATTTTAATTTTGTGAGTGAAAAAAATCAACATTAATCTGCGAATATATCAAATACAGTATCATTGATATGAGTTCATTGGATCCCTTGTGTTGGTTCCGATGAGTACATTGAATTAGGCTGGATGATCGAATTTCGCTTGGGTAAGCCGCGTTGAGTCAGTCCGATTGCATGTTCTTACGTCGTAAGGCTTAATTAATTTAGTGCAAATTTGATTAGCAATGGTATCACTTTTCTCCGAAAAATAAAAATTGCCATTCTTGAATAATCCAAGAACGTGCTTTTTTTTAAGCACTGCCCAGCGGTTTGCTTTAAAAAAAAAGTTGTCCCTCAGTGACGCAAGAATGGCTGGCGAGTCTAATTTATATGTTTTCCTAATCCTCCCACTTCCTTGAATTCTTTTCATCGCAATTTGTCTCGGAGAACCTACGGAATATTATTTCTCATTTTCAAGACATTCGAATATTGCATTTTAGGCATGACTAGTTTTGTTCTCTTGCTGATTTTGTCATGAAAAAAATTCTCATTATACAGTACGTTCTGGCCCATTTTGATGTGAAATAGTGAAAGATGCGTCTTGATTCCGTGAGAACGTGATACGGTCGACAAAGCCTAATCACGTTTTATTTTAGTTTAAGGCTCATTTAAGTTTATGTATCGAGTATGTTGGGAGTTTCGTGGAATGATCGTGATTTAATTGCCCAGAATTTTGCTATGCCCCTTCGTCACAATAACTCTGGTACTTTCCGCTGCCAGCAGACGTGTCATAAAGGCGGAGAAGTGTCGATAGTTTGTCGTAAATTATTACTCTTGTCTTAGCAACAAAATAAGAAAAAGTAAAGAGCTCAAGCCAGCGCTGCTGCTCTGTCTACGTCACTGGAGTAAGCAAATAACGTCACGGTAAGGCCCTAGCTCCCAAGTACAACCCGCGACGCAGGGTGTCAACGGGGCCGCCGTCTTTGGGCAGAACCCATTCCGATCCCAGAATGGACCCGTTGTCTGGACCGGGGTCCACGAGTGGGGCATCTTCTGGCGCGGGAAGCAGCGGCGTGTGTTCGAAGCCACCGTCACCGTCGCCGTCGTCAGTCTCTTTGCCTCCTTTCTCGTCAGCGTCGAGCATCAGCGAAGGCAGCTCCTCGACGTGTACTCACCCCGAGTCGAGAAACTCCGGAGATGGTGATACAACGGGTCATGAGACTACTGTGAAAAGCAACGGGGATGGACAGCAAGTGCAACTTCAGCAGAACGGGCTGCCGCAACAGCAGCAGCTGCAGCCCCCGCCGAGAGCGCCTAGACAGGTTTGACCACGCTTGGAAGAAGTGTAGTCCTACGCCGTAAATGAAATAAAATCAGATGGTCCAAAAGATCTTCTTCTTTTTTTATCCTTCTGAGTTAAAGGTTAATGCCATGTACATGAAATGAACATGACAGATACGTCTCTTGAATACAGTACTGCAATTTTCTTGCGTTTGCTGCTGAACAATAAAACCTGGTTTTATAATTTAGTAGTCAGTCGCTCTATTATCAGGAACTTATTAACGAATGCAATTCCTGCCAAAAAAATACGAAGAACTTCCAACTAGTTTCTTAAAATGTAACCTTATAGCCATGATTACAAATCGTGTGCCTCTCTTTTCTCATACCCTTTATTTTGATTGGAATTCTTTTGACACCCATAAGTTTCTGATACCGTATTTTAATTCGTCGCGCGGGGAAATTCCCACGTGATTAAGCTCGAGTTGTCTTTCGCAAACATTTTTAGTCTATTTCGGTTAAATTAAGAACTGAACAGGAACATCTATTCAATCCGAATGAAGTCACGTGAGACGCATATAATTTTTGACCATAAATTTTAGGTTCAATCCATTCGCTGAAGAATGGTTGTATGATTCGCATCGATAAAATGTTCATGGCAGATTTACATGAATGAAATTACTTCAGGAATGCATCAAATTTNACGCATATAATTTTTGACCATAAATTTTAGGTTCAATCCATTCGCTGAAGAATGGTTGTATGATTCGCATCGATAAAATGTTCATGGCAGATTTACATGAATGAAATTACTTCAGGAATGCATCAAATTTGCCATAACTTCAACACAAACGTCTGTTATTAAAATACTGTACTTTATTGAAGCGTGGGTTCTCTTTCGCGCTTCCGAACATGACATTGCTTCCTAGAATATCAAAATCATAAAAAAACGCAACTTGACCCAACGAGGAGTACCTAATGTTATTTGAATGGATGTTTAACTATAATCTAAAATACTGGACTGTATTCGGATATGCCCTAGCCTAATTAGATGAGTAGGCTTTTCAAAACTATCAAGATTCAAGCGACATCTTTGTTTTACGAATGAAATCTCGATTTTCGTAGCATCGCTTTTTTATGTAAATGCGAACTTATCGATAAAAAGGAATCCTGTATGAAGTCATGCCCTCAAATGTCCCACGCGTATATTAAAAGTTAGCTTCAAAATTACTGATGAAAAAATAAGAGTGAAGAGGTTTTAGTAAATTGAATCAAAACAATGAGTGCGGAAATCAAATGATAACGTTTCACATAATTGATTAAAACATACGTTTTTAGCTCTCAAGACAAGCCAACTAAATTAATAAAACTCTTTCGAGTACCCTGCTGTTCATGTGGGTCACTCAAATTTTCTCACATTGAAAAACAATGAGTTTTTCGATGGGCTTGTCGTTTAATTCGACAGATTATTTTTTAGACAAAAGCGACGCTGGCAGCGAGTCATCAGGTGTGGTGACGAGCGCGAGTGGGTCACGCAACGGGTCACATCAGAATACTCCGACCGAATCTTCGGTCAATCCTGGTCAGATGGCGATATGCATTGAAGCGTATTCCCCGACGTCTGAACAAGTGAAAGCCAGTCCTGCTCATCTCCACTTGATCATCGGTGACATGGTCGATGGTGAGTTTCTAATTGCGCTGGAGTCATTCTTGCAAATTTAGAGTCAATCCGAAAATTGAATTTTCTGGAACAGAAAATCACAACCTGAATATTTTCAGGTTTCACAGACGATTGCATTTAATTTGAAGTCGAAATTTTCGACACGCGGATATTCAACGCAATAATCGTTCCGTCGCGAGAATATTTTCTTTCGGTGCAGTGAAGCAAAACCCGTATTTACTCGAGTCGAAAATAATCTGACGTTATTTTTCGAAATATTTTCAGTCGTAGACGAAGTACAAATTCAATCATGCGAATACGAACTTCGAAAATAACTTGAAACCATTTTCTTCGCGGAAGCTTATCGCGAAAAAATGATTACGCTCTCACAGAGTCAGTACGAATTTTTAAAAATATTATGGCATTAGCGTGCTGCCATCTGCAGTAAATGCTGAAATCGTCGCCGATTTCTTTTTTTACTAAGGAAACCAGGGAAGAAAGCTGCCGTTTTTTTCTACTATAGCTGTTATCAACAATTGGGCACTCTTTCATAAGAGCACTTTTAGCCGCTTCAGCTAGTTTGAACACACGCTCTGTTGTAAGTTGAAGGCAACATAAGCGGCAGGAATAAAAGCAGCTACTTCAGTCTTGACCCTAAAAGCACGTTTCGGACCAATCCTCTCTCGTTCATAATCTCTGCGTAGCTCCGAATTTCTGTGTCGAAGTGTTCTCGGGTTGATCTCGCTCGATTTAAACGGTGCTTTCACCTTTCGTCACGCTTTACAAAAAGTTTAATGTAAAAAAAAAACTCCGAGAAATTTTGCGAGCATTCAGACTGCTGATTGTTTCCAGATCGGGAAAAAGCTGTGCGAAAATTTCTAGGTCAACAGGGATTTTCTGCTGGATGGACAGAAGTAATCGATTGTTAAAACTGTACATAATAAGCATGGGAGAAAGACATATTCAAAAAATTTAGTCTGCGAAACAATAGAGCAAGTTGAAAACAATGACTATACTGTACATCAATCATGGTGATGTTAGCGCAAATTTAATTTTTTTTTAATGTACAACGATGAAAATAATTTTCAAAGTGATTTTGTGGATTTGGCAAGATCAAAGAATGAATTTCAGACTGATCCGAACGCTGTGAAAGGTGTTCAGGGATAAGCCATTTCGAAATTAAAAAGCGTTTATATTCCTCTTGGGTTAGTGTAGCTGGGTACCATTTCGGGCTGGTCACCTTTTTGACTCAGATTTGGCAGAAGGTCACGTTAATATTATTCCATCAACGTAACCGCGATGATTCAAAATATTTGAGAGAAGGTCCCTAGATTAGATTCGACAAGGAATCTTCTAGGGTTATTCCAGCTTTCGGACAAATTCAGTGAAAGCAGTGAATAGCAAAGTTTTCGAGCGAAGTTTCACATAATTTATCTCAAGTTTTTCCTGCTATTTTTATGACTTCCTTTCGAGTTGAGATAGATGTTTCTCTGATGCTGTCTGGAAGTCGCCAGAGGAGGATCTATGTATACACGACCGTATTACGGTTTCACCAGTTCAAACAACCGCCCATCCATCTTTGTCACCATTTTCCGAAACTCACGAATGTTTTTTGTTTTTGTTCTCTTTATCATTTTTTTTCTGTCAACACTTCTTTAACCTGTTCCCGAAATACCTTCCTCACAGGGCCCCAGCGTGGCCCTAAAAGGGCCCGTTTACATAGGTCCTCTAGTTCGACGCTGTGTACTTGTCGAGGCTGCCGCTACAGCTCAGCACCGACGACGTAGAAGTCCGACGCGATCTCACGTTGCCTTTCAGCAAGCAACACTTGTCAGTCTTGTGAGTATACAAGAGCCGCATGCCGATTGGGTTTGAATCCGTCGCACTGTATATTTACGACGAGGGGCCGTTCATAAATCTCTTCTACCCTTTCACTTCCGCTTTCTTATATTTCACTTGTCTTGAATCGGGAATAATGCTGCAGATAGGAAGATTGAGCAATTTTATTCTCGGAGTGAATACTCAATTATAATAAATAACTCGGGCCATTATTAAAATTTTTACTCATCATGATTGATGAGTAAATACTGGGCTAGAGAGGGGAAAGTGCGCATCATATTTTTGTGGAAGAATAAGGGTTCCCACATGGAAAATGCGTTTTTCGTGCATTAGTTGGGTTTCAATACGCCTCCAAGACATATGAAAAGCACACAAATAATTTCAAGCATAATGCTGAAAACCGTTTTCAAATTTCTGTTCAATTTTCCTGGCAGTGTGAATGGATTTGTTGATCAATTCCCTTGATATGTCAACTGGTGAACAAGAAGTTCAGCGTGTCAGGGGATGCAACTTCAAGCGAATTCTTTTCGCGTAAGAACGAGAAAAACTAGCTTTGATTCTTGGATATCGAGCTTCAATTTGCTTTGGAGGATCTCAACTCGGATGCTTGAGTACCTAAAGAACTTTTAGACGAAATTCAGTTTTCTTTTGTGATTTATCATGGGTTCTTGAGTTCACAAATTCATTTCAAAGCAGTTGAAATGACGTTGAACAGCGCTGAAGTGAAGTTGAGCGATGAGATGGTGCAAATGAAATTTTTCTGTATCCGAAAATCCCGGTTAAATGGTTTCAAGTAAAAGACAAAACTTGCTAACGAGATCTCAAGCAAGGGACATTCACTGAGTCGGCCGAAAAAAAAAATCATCTTTCTGGGTTATCGAGTAAAACACTACGCTTGCTTCGGGTTCATGCAAAAAATGAGATGATATCTGTTCACGCTTCAATCCGCTGAGCGTAATTTGATCGTATCGCGCTGATTTTTTGATCCACGAATGAGGTTCTCTCTTTCTTTTTTGAACGTTTTGGTCCTTGATTTCGATTGTGGAGAGCTAATTGAGTTGTTCCCTCTACCAATTAGAGCTGAACCGTTCGTCAAATACACTGGGGTATTGAATGCCTTTGTAGACTTACACTATCCCGACGAACTTTTAAAGTAAAAGCTCGCATAATTGAGCCTATTCCTAACAGAGATACGCTAGCTTTTATTCATCTAAAATCAGTGCAGCGTTTTCGAAAATCGTTTGGATGCTGCACTATAAAGCTCTCTTCCAAAATGTGGTTCGTGAAATTTAGGATTTCGTTCTGTGTTTCGGATAAGCTTGTGAGATTGTCGGCGAAGAACTCGGACACTGACTTATTGTTCGTTCTTTACGTAAGCAGGCGTTTGTGTTGAGTCATGCTGATCTGGCCATTGGCTCGGTGATTGATTAATGACTGCGTTGACCGTGATTGAGGTTTTTTGTTTCAGCTCACCTGCGTCGATCCAGCAATTGGGTCGACTCTTGTCACTTCTCTTGTAAGATGTCCGGTCTATTAAGAAGTTCTTTCCACGAAGTTTCTGAATTTTGTGTGCATTACGGACAAGACAATGAGTGTTTTTCATCTAATCTTCTAATGTAGAAAAAATTGAAAGAAACACCTGTGGTCTTCCGAAATTACGGTTTGCTGTAAAATCTCGACCGGGAAGTCAAAATTTTAATTAATTGGCACGAGTGCTTGGAAAAGTATCAGCTTCATCTCTTTCGCGGTGTGTGGTGTTTCATGTTGTGAATTGGCAGTCACCGGATAATTTATCAGTAGCAACTTATAATTTCTGAATATTTGACTATATACCTGATAAATTTTGTAGTGACACTCGTACTTTATATGTGAAAATCCGGGAAAATTTTTGGGATCCTTTTAATCCTGGTTGAATTTTTTTCTATTTCAAGAAAGGTCTAATCGACGATAGAAGTGATACAATTACTCTGATTTTCTGTGAGGAAGACTCATGCAATGGGCGGAATTCTACAGCTGTTGATAACCTGAGCGATTCCTGTAAAAGTAAAATTTCGAAAGTTATTTGGGAAAGATTTTCCGTTCTCGGTATTTGTAGGTGGAGAAACAAAAGTTAAAAGCGCTCTATTCTAGGTTGAAAGACTTTACATGGAAATTGTGCAAGTTTCGTAATTTGTTTTTGAAGAGAATCACGCAGTCAGCGAATCGCTAAAGAAAAAGAAGATAACTATATTGATCTCCCATATTTCAAAATCGATTCGGCGTTTATTCTCGAACTGACTTTATATTCACTTTGATTTTAATAACGATTTCTTCTTCATAAGATACATTTTTTATCTTCGTGATCTCTCAGTAAAAAAGGTATTTTCAGAATTTTCATCTGTGAAAGAGGGATGCACAATATTTCCGTAAGAAGCTATTCCGAAAATCAGCTTGTTCCCCGGGTTACTCATGAAATTAAGTAAAGAAAGTTGACACTTCCGTTCTTCATTTTGTATAAGTTAGCAACTTGAGCATCGTGAAATTCGAGACTGTTTGAAAACGAACGAATAACCGATTTTTAAATATGGGGGTAATAGAGTGATCTTCTTTTCCAGCGATTCTCCGACTGGAGATTCTCGTCAAAAAAAAAAAAAATTACATTGCGCAATAGGATTTATTTATTGAACGAAATCCGAACAGGCGATTTTCCGAATTTCATTCCAGAAAGGAATACTGTCCTACACACCAAGCTTATATAATGCTTGATTTCTTCTCTAGCCACCTCTTGATAAATGTGAACTTGATTCAGAAGATTCCCGTTTTTCGTTCGACGTGCTCATTACACTGATGGGTGTGTGTTTATGGTGTAGTGGGGTGGTGAATAATTCGGTCCTGAGGATTCGAAATCGCTGCGGACTAATTGGTGATATCCGAGGCGTCTTTGAGCAAGCGGCGCAGAGCCGATATAATGACCCGCGGGCGAAATTGCCCCTTCGCCCGAGTAACGCACTCGCGAAAAACAAAACAAAAAATCTTTTATTCAACCCGCCGGCTCGTTGCCCTGATTTCCTCGTCTAGAACAACTCTAGATGCAAGAAAATGAAGAGAGGGAGAGAGAGAGTGAGAAAAAAAAGTTTGCCACTTTTTTTCCCCCCAGCTCTTTGTAATAGGGGCGCTGCTTCTTATTTTCTACAAAAATTTTTCTTCCCCAAGCGGTGAGTGTACGTGTGTCTCTTCTTTTGCCCTTCTGCTGCCCGTGACTGGCATTCCTTCGTCAGATCTGAAGCCTAATTGTTCTTGGTGCTGCGGGGTCTAGTGAAATTCCTTAGTCCGTGTTCTTTTATTTTTCATTAAATTTTTTTTCACTCCTTTCGATGGCTGTTGTTCTCCTGCTTTGTGATGGCGAGAGTTTTTCTTTTGAACACGTTCCCAACGGTGGTCTTTGTTATTGCGGATAGGGTTCTTTTTTCGAGCAGCTGATGGCGTTCTCCGGCGGGCGAATAACAGTCTTGTTTCAAGACGTGCTACACGTCTCGTAAAAAAGCTCGAGAAAAGTCAATCATGCTGTGGTAAATCCAAATTTTCTACTTTTAAAAATGTAAAAACAAACTTAGACACCGACAAAACTTTAGAAGAGCGTTCGATTTTAAACGACTGGCGAGGAAAGCACTGCCTGCTTCAAATGGTGGCCCATTTTTTTCTTTTATTTTTTTCAACCACTATTTAGGACCACCGTCTGCTAATAGTTAATTTTGCATTTAGCGAGGTTATAGTACCGAGCTAAATCGAGGGTTGAACGGATTTATAATTGTTTTGGCCGACCTCATAAAGCGGGCAGTGTTAAAAATGGCCATATGCTGAAAGTGGCTCTGAATTGAGTAGCGTAGATTTTTGTTGATAACGTCAAATGATAGGCTTTTTCAGGTTAAAATTTGTGGCACAACGTGCGGGTGATACTGAATTGAGGTCACGATCTCCAAAGATTTGACTATTTTAAAGGAGTAATGCATCTTTCATGGCTGAAGCTGCTCTCGCAATTAAAACGGCGAAACAAATTAATTGCATTACATATCTGATGATCTTTGGTTTTTTTTAGCTGTGTCATAGAATTCTGTTTACCTCGTGCGTTGCTTAACGAATTTTACTTTCAAAGCGGTATTCTCAGTTTATATTCTAGCCCTTAATCTCTCGTAGCTCGACTTGCATTCGAAGACAATTTTTCTTCAGTGTTGAATTGTTGGATTTGCTGCCGTTGAAACAGTTTGAAGTTATAAAAAATGCCTTGTTCAATTTCTGATTTTCTAGGCTATGTATCCAGATACATTACTTTCCGGAATATCATTGATTTAATCTAAGGCAATTCATACTTTTCACCGGCTCGAATATTTTTTTTAATACCGTGACCAAGAATATCTGACGTTCAATTGTCAAAGAAAGGGTACCCAACCCTTCAACAGAATAATATTAAATATTTTCGATTTCCGTCTTTCGAATTCGAAGGAAAATGCCCGGAAAAATGTTGCCTCGAGTTTTCTCACCTCCGAATATTCCTTGCTTCAGTTAATTTCTGAATTTAGAACATTCAGATCAGTAAAACGTGTATCATGTTCAATTGTAAGGATTTCTAAAAAATAGATGTACCATTTGAAGGGGTGAATGTTTTTAAAATTAGCCTGCTTTTTTCTTTTATGAAGAAATGAAGGAGACGAATGCCGGGCATAAAAGGATCATTCCGTGATCTAGAGCGCAGTTGTTGAGCAGTCCTCGGATTTTTGACGAGTTAACAAGGATCACTTTTGCTGAAAGTTGATGCTCACAAGCGTTAGTTTTCTTTATTTTTCTTTTTTTTTTAATGGCAGAAACCGAAAAATCGTCGGTGTTTGCGTGATTACGGCTGTCAGTTCAATTAGATTCCTCATCGCGTCCGCGGCAAGAAAACACACGTGCGTTGTTGGGTGTGGAGAAATTCCGCCGGAATCGCGTGTGTTGCGGTCAACTGCTGGAAGCACGTTTTCTTGTACGATCGCTTTTCGCTCCTTCTATTCTTTATTTTCCGAAAACGCTCCTTTTTTTTCTGCATTTTCTCTCTTGCTGGTCCGAGGTTCATCCTCACGGGACTCGGGGTTGCTAATTGCCGCGGGGTGCCACAATTTCCCGGTCACTTTCCAAACCTCTCGGTGCGGAGGCGTGTTTTTTTTGTAAGGGGGCAAAAAACACGCAGTTTACCTAGAGTCGAAGTTTGTCTACGTGTCTAGTTGTAAAGTTGTTAATTTTCTCTCAACAACGAAATCCAAGGGGCCAAAACAAAAGAAAAAACTACGCTTTGCACATAATTTCGTTGTATAGAGAACCGCTGGACTGCTATACTAGCTAGAGCATGGGAAAAGAACTCTATGGGACCACGGAATTCTGCACGAATCTTATCAAAATATACTGCATTTTCGACAAGAAAGATTTGCATGCGATTTTTTGAAACTGCAACCCGGTTTTGGCCACTGTTTTACGCAAGCACACAATTCCACCAAATAATAATACCCCCCCCCCCCCCCCCCCCCCCCCCACAAAAAACCGAGGTGCGGAAAATGTTCGAGAAACTCGGATTTTTTTTCGAAGGTGGGGCCGATACAGTTATTTTAATTGAGATCATGTGGATGTAGAAATATCAAGTCAGGGAAAAATGAAGTTATGAAAAAAAAACGGAATTGTTTGGAACGAAACAGCTTCCGAGCGATATTTCCTAATGTTCTGCTGACTTATTTCAGTTTTGCATGACCTTTTGACCAATTTCATGTTACTGTATGTTCACACTATTTCTTTGTCTGTGTCAGCTCACGTCTGGGCCAAATCCAGTTGCTACATCGTGTGTGCGTTGAAAATTTCCGATGCTTATTCGGACATTTTTAATGGAAGAATCAAAATCTGGATGTGTCTTGCACTCGCATAAAATACATTTGATCGTTAGTTTGAGAGATTTTTTTCAGCAATAGCCGAATTTCCATCAACGGAATGTACGCCAGGTCCAGAAAAGCGTTGGATAGTACCTCTACTATGCAGAAGAAGAAAAAATTATACTTATTGTACATGAAACCAATGTAGAGAACCTACCTACGATCGTAATTCTCCTCTGACATCAATCAACGCCCATCTGTTTTGAAGCTCCTCGAAGTTCTGCATTGATGCCCTGAATTCTTTCTGTTTATTGAACCCACTTGAACGCTGTGTGCAATTTGAGACGATGAATCCGCGAAAGTTCGACCGGATGTCCGGAAAGAAAGTTCGATAGACTTTCCGCGAAAACGTTTAGGATCATCGGAATGAAGCGGCAGAGTAATTTTTTATGCGATTGACTAGTTTCATGGGATCATTTGAGCGGGATTATTGGCGCAGTTCCGTTGGAATCACTGCCTTTGGTTGTGTGTCAAACCGTGAATTCTACCAGGAAACGTTGGATTGCAGTTGGTGGCTTGATTGCCCCGTGGTCACCTTTTTTGTCCTTTTTTGTTGTTACTGTTTCGGAATACAAGACTATACTGTACTTCGTTCATCGATGAAAAAAAGGTTATCAACCCTGTTGCTCGCGCTTTTGTTATTTTGGGATTATGAGAGTCGTTTTCAAACAGCAAAGGAAGTTTAACTTCGTCGAGGTTTGCGTTAAAAATTATTATTATTTGGTGGAATTGTGTGCTTGCGTAAAACAGTGGCCAAAACCGGGTTGCAGTTTCAAAAAATCGCATGCAAATCTTTCTTGTCGAACATGCAGTATATTTTGATAAGATTCGTGCAGAATATAAAAATTATTATAATTACATTCTTATATAAAATTAATATTATTTGGCGGAAATTTGTGCTTGCGTAAAACAGTGACCAAAAGCGGGTTGAAGTTTCAAAAAATAGCGTGCTGATTTTTATCGTTGAACATATATACGGTATATTCTGATAACATTCGTGGGAATAAACAGTGGAAAAAATATAACGAGTTTTTTTTTTTCGCTATCGAGTACAGTATAGTGTGACTTTCGATGGGAAAATCAGGCGAGAGCTGATTTTCTTTCCGAACGCAAATATCCTTGCATATCTCGGTGAAAGCGGCAGTGTCGAATTCTTTTGATTATTCAAAGACTCATTCTGCCTATACTGCCACTTCCATTACTACGACTTGTCTGACTAACACAGTCAATTTTATTTTTTGTTTGCTGCTTGACTCGTGCTCGTGTGTGTGTGTGTGTTCTTGGAGAAAATAAGAGTTCTTCGAGGGTGCTAGAAAAGTTTACGAGATTGTCTTCGATGATACCCGTATTTATGTGAATATAAAAAAGCACTTCACTTGCGATTTTGAACATTAAAAAATCACACAAGCCTTAGAATTCACGCTCTAAATTCACGCGGAAAATGCTAGTTTTTGGGGGCATTCTAAAAATATGCCCCCATTCGAAAAATCAACTCTATTATGGCGTTTCTGTTCGTAAGAGTGGATTTGGTTCTTGGTTTTGACTGAATTCGAAAGTGCGAATACAAGAGATCGAGTATAAGAAAACTCTTTCAGGGTAGTTTTTACCCCGAAATCATATTTTCTTGTTGTAGGATTAATTTCAGAACCAATTTAACAGCGGAACGCTAAAATCATTTATTTTTGCAGCGTTTCGTTGCAACGGTTTAAGTTTGAGATTAATTTCATTTAAAATCCAAGTATTCTCGACGCAGGTGTGCAATAGTCATTCCGACAAATTTCAAAGAAATTTATGGTCATAGACCCGTTGGAAATTTTTTCTTTATTCATTTATTTTTGCTAGGAACTGGAAAGGTTTTCGGCATAGTTATTGATCCCAATTTCAGCGTGATTATGCTTGTTGATAACTCGGTTGGGTTTTCCTGTGACACTTCGAAACCGCTCATTACTTAGTTTTCAAACTCGATTTTCACCCAAGAAATTCCCATCAAGTCATTGTAGAAATGATTCAGATATTCCTCTTCAGAATTCCTCTGCTAGGTGTATTTTTAAATTTTTATTCTGCGTTTTTTTTTGGAATATGAGATATATCGTATGCTAGTTAGAACAGTGGAACCTCCCCAAGTCGACTTCGAAGGGACTCCAAAACTTTTGGGGCTTCCAATTATTGAAGCTGGCTGAATTTGTGTCACTTAATTACTGGATATTATTTTTCAAATAATTTTAAGCATTTTTGGGGTTTTCGATTGAGAATTTCGCTGAACTAAGATAGGTTAATCAATTAATTTTTCGGTAACATTTTTAAAAGGTGTTCATGGATGTAATACCCGCCGAATCCCTTGGGTATTTTTTATTTATTCTGGAACCCGTGTTTTAAAGTGTAAACCCGATTTATTAACAAAATGGCCTGAAGGCGTCGACTTGGAGGTTTCACCCAAAAGTTCCGAGTCAGGGGGATTTGACCCAAAGGTTCCTTATCAGAGAGATTGGGCTTGAGAGGATTTGCCAGTTAATTTAATATAAATACGAATTACGACACTTTTGACCTTGTAAGGTTCGACTTGATGACTTCCATTCGTGCCGAAGGTTCAATATACCTAAAGCCTTCCAAAATGTTATGATTTCTCTGACGAAATATTCGAACGCATTCTGCGAATACCCGGAAATATCAATCTTTTTTCGAAAAGTTTAAATCTATAAATTCGAATTACGAGGCTTTTGACTTTGTGAGGTTCGACTCGACGACTTCCATTTCTGCAAAAAGGTTCAATAACGGGCTCAAATCCTTTCAAAATGTTATGATGTCGCTCTGACGCAATATTCGAACGCATGCTGCGAATGTCCCGGAAATATTAATCATTTCTCGTCCCAAGAACAAATTTTAAAAGGGTGTATTCTTTGACAGAATACAATAGGGAATAGGCTGACGAAAGTTCAGGCAACTTCGTGAAGACTCCGAATCCTCTCGCATTCCAATGCACCTTTGTAAGCAGTCGGCCGCGATTGTAGCAGCGAGCCGCGCGCGATTTCTGAGCAAGCAAGCGCCGGCCTCAGCTTTCCCTCTGATGAAAGTTCAGTTGGAAATCGGCGCTGGACCTGACTAGTGCTGCGGGGAATTGAATAATAATAGTAATAAAAAGTGAGCTCGACCGTATTTAAATCGAATTCCGATTCAATCAAATTGATTGACAGCTGCGTCGCATGAAAGAAAAATCACCGGATTAGTCCTGCGTGGAAATTAAAAACAATAATAATAAGTGAAGTCGACCATAAATAAATCTAATTCCAATTCAATCGCATTGATTAACAGCTGCGTCGCATGTAAAAAAAAAAAAAAAACAATTACTGGAAATCATCATTCTCTCGGTGCATTTCGGATTTTCTGTTCCGCGAGAGATTCGCGTGCATATTCGGTGGTCTCGTTTCCGTGACACTGCATGAAGGCGTGCGAATATGAAAAGGTGACCCAAGAGGGAAAAAGTAGCTCGAGGCCTCGAGACCTTTCGAGAACAAACAAAAGTTTTGCTATCGCTTGGAAGAAAGTAAGACTCTAGAAGCAGGGGAACTGTGCATGTTTTTGCATATTTCTCCGTGTCGCTGGATTCGAAGCGTGTTATGCGCATACATTCTTCGCGAAAAATTCCCGGAACAATGAGCTCGAATCAGATTTTGTAATGTAATTTCATATTCTTGTGCTGTTGTGTATGTGTGTGTGTGTGTTGTGTGTACGAGGTTGTATTTGAATATTGAATGGGAAAGACAGGAGTATCTTCATGAGGCCAAAGCAGAAAATAATATGAGACTGCGAGAGCAGCACCATCTTTCATCACTCATCAAAATCACCCGGGATAAAACTGATGGAGCAGAGTACGCAACCTGTTTTAGAGTTTTTAATTTTTATTGTCGCAATTACACTTTTGCTAATATTATTTTGGAAAGAAAATATAAATCGAACTCTTCAACATACGGTTCAGTGGAATAAATTATTTCTCGCGTTTCATTTGCATCGATATTACATGCCTGGAAAGGTCGACAACCCCACTGAAATGCTTTCAAGAAATGTTTGCATGCCAAGTGTTCCAGAGAAAATTTAACATGGGCAGCTCGCTTATAATTGACGCATACTGCTTCAATGGTTAGGGCAGCCATTTCAGGAAAGAAACAGCTTTGGCTGCAAAAACATTTCTGCTATTTCGAAGTGAAAAGAGGTGACCTATGCAGTACATGAATGGAGGCGGCAATTTATTTCTTGGGCCATAGAATCTGCGGGGTTTTCACCTTTGCGACAGATTTTCTTGCACTGGGTGAATAATGAGCACGAGCTTGCAAATTTCTTCAAGCTTTGAGAAGTGTTCTATCCATGAAGCAAATCGATGTTAGCGTGTCGTCCCTATCTTGTATAAACAATCAATTCACGTTTCGAGTACTGTCCTTTTTCTGCCTCAGAAGCTGAGGAACTCGAAATTTTCCTCTTCGAGTTACGAGACTATCAAAAATGTTGAATTGATCTCTTCCCTGCGTGATGCAAGCGAGGGGAAAATCAGAATCGTTTTAATAGTTTGTCCGTCGTTGAATTTCAACATTTCTTCTGTTACTCAAATTTAATTTTTTTTTAAATAACTGCTTCGTTGCTAAAGCGGAGAAAGTAGGAAGTAGGCCCGAAAAAAGAACAACGCTATCAGAATAATGTTTCTAGCCACTTCATATTTTCCTCACCTACACGAGGGAGTATTTATCTCTGCCTGAGTCGTCAGAGTGATTGAAGACGTTTCTTCTTTTCATAGTCTCGGTTTTTTTCAAGGAGGGGGGGGGGGGGGAGAACAAAATAGCGGGAGCTTTTTTTTCGTTGTTGTTGTTGTTGGTGCTTTGCCAGAAAACTTTCCGTGTTGTGAGACGTATTTTCATTTTATTTCCTTTTTTTTCTGAATTGAACGCGCAGGTCGGCGGTTGGTGGTGGAAAGAGCAGTGGCAGCAAGCAGTGTGCAGGCACGCCGCGAACAGTGAGCCTGGTGAGGGGTCCGAGGGGGTTCGGCTTTGTTCTGCGCGGGGCACGGGCGCAAAGCCCCTTGGTCGGCCTGGACCCGTCCCCGAAATGCCCCGCGTTGCAGTACCTGGACCAGGTCGAGCTCGGTGGGGTCGCCAGCAACGCCGGTCTGCTCAAGGGCGACTTCCTTCTGGCCGTGAGTGTGCATTCTTTCTCATCTTCGTTTTCCTTTTTTTTTTTCTGCCTGCTCGAAGTGCCAATATTTGATTGAGCCATTGTCAGGGCAGAATGTCTGCGCGTACAGTATGTAAAGAACACATCTATGAGGAGTCAGGAGGACGAGTTATGTGAAGGAGATGATATAACGCCAATATTTGGATGACGGATGTCAGGAGAGAATGTCGGCGTGAAGAAAACGTCGAAGGAGACGACAGGACAGGAGTTGTGTAAAGAGAAGCAATTTCGCTGCAGAAGAAATCACGTCTGCGAAAATGAGGGGATTGTAGAAATAATATTTAACAGAGCCCGAAATGAAGGGAGAAGAACAATGAAATGGCAAAAAAAAATGTTCGAGGATCTTTCCAAATGATTGATGGAAACCGTAGAATTTATTATGCCACTTAAATGCTACAAAACTAAATGTAGCGAATTATCAAAAGCCCAATGCGATTCAAATGGAACCATAAAAATCGTACCTCATTTCAAAAAGCAGTAAACTGTACCTGAAATGTTTAATAGACATTTCTTCTCCGACATTTTTCTCTCAACTGCTTTTCACCGATAGAGAAACTCAAACATTCAAAATTTGAAGCTACCTATTCTGTAAAAAGATAATAGGAAAGAGTATTGAATGAATTGAAAGATTCATTCTTACATGGTATCAATTTCAACAAAAGCCAGTTATTTTTGGAATTATTGAAACTTGAATTGATTGACTTGCATTTTTAAAAATAAGTCATCATACCTCGTATGTCTTTTTTGGTGGAAAACGGGCCTTTTTCAAAGCGAAAAATTACTTTTCAATCATTGCTCCGTTTGTTTTGGGTGTTCGCGAAATCCATCTTGGAAAGTTTCCAGAAAGTATTTTCACATGATCCAGCATGAAAATTTCAGGAAAGCGTTTATGAGACGAGAAGTAGAAAATTAATTTTGATAGATAAATAAAAGAAAAAAACGTTATGAAGCATCTTTTTGCATCAAGTCGGAGGGCAAAAGCTGCAAAAATATTCAGCAAATGGCGGAAACGGGTCATGTTTATCTTCCGTGTCCGAGCGAGATCAAGAGGAAAATAATCTCAGCATTTTGGTGGCCGGAATTCTAATGGATAATTGAAAAAAATAATAATAACTCGACTCCCAAGTTTTTCGACATTTTCATCAAATCAGTTACACCTGTACGAGTTGAATTGCTCTACAGAGAATGTGACGAACTGCGATTTTTTTAAAAACACTATACAATGTCACAGTTCCGTCGAAGTTTGTTTTCGATTTCATGAGGCAGTGTTGTTTTTTTTTCGAGTGAGATTTTGTGACGATGAAAGGGGCACCACAGTGACTCGTACAGTATTTTAAAAAGCCATTTCAAATGGAAAAATTGTCCACTGATTACAGTAGTCCTCATGGATAATTTTGGGCGACTTTTCGAGTACAGAATACCGCAGTCGATAGCGACGGAGAATGTCTTGTTTTGTCCTCCTAAAGCAGTTGAACTCAATACACCTCAAACTATGGCCTTCATTTTATAACGGAGTGTAAGGACGATTCTAGTTCGCAAGATGAACGTGAGATTAATGCCTTCACGTCTATGAATAGGACTCACCACCCACAATAAGGGTCGCACTTTAATCCCGTCTTGCAACCTTGAGATGGGCAATTTTTACGCAATGCTTTTGTCAGGAAGGTCACCTTAAAAAAAAGACCTCATGCGAAGAATTGGAGAAGTCCGAACGTCGAACTGTATTGTGAAGGACATTATTTCAAAGAGGAATTATAACTTTGTTAAAAATCATTCAAGTTCGTTCATAGTATAATATAAAGTTTTAAAAACCGCATGTTACACCTTGAAACAACCCGAAGCACCAACGGTACAGTTCTGCTTGAAAGTGGCCGATTTTTCAATTATTTATTCCACAATTGCAAACACTTACAGCAAAAGGCATTTGGGATTAACTTCATGCTTTTGATTGGAGTATTCTTCAACTTCCTGAATTCTTTCACCGACATTGTTTTTCTGCTGATACTGTATTTTGTCCTGGTACCATCATTACATGCCGTTAATTCAGCTTTCGGTAGGAAAAGGAAATTTTGGAGAGATTTTGTCGGAAGAAAATAGTTTACAGTCTTCACGCTACACCTTGAATGTTTTTACGTACCTAATTTAAAATCACGTAAAATTTAAGTTTACTTCACCATTTGCTTTTATCGGAAATAGATCCGTTCCAGAATAAATACATTCGTAAACCCACCAAGGGAATTTTATCTCCGTGCGTTTTCGATCTATTGTTTTGACTGAATGACGACATTTTCTCCACCGCGACGTCTTCTCCTGACATGACGTCAACTTTTTTTCGGTCGTTGAAAAAAATTGAGTATGACTGCATGATTGTCTCGCAGAACGGAATAAATAATGATTTGTTCTCTCGTCAGAAAATGTTCATGATGGAAGTCAGTACTTCGGGCTCGTAAAGCGTATTTTTACTCCAGATTTTCTATTCTTTTGAAATTTCCGTAGTTTTACTAGTCAACATCGAAGATATCGTTTTGCGCCGGAGACAAGTTATTGAATCGGTTCTTGATTAGGCGCGCAATGCACAAAAACTGGACTTTTCGTTCAAAAAAAAGTGTTGATAATCTTCATTTCGAATGACGTTGATGCTCGCACAATTCCCATAAGAATCGTGCAATATAAGTCATGAGATTAATGCCGAGATAACGACGATGGTGTTGTTTCGTGCCTGGCGCAGATTAACGGCGACGACGTGTCGAAACTGCCGCACGAGAAAGTGGTGGACAAAATCCGCGAGGCCGGAGATAAGGTAACCATGACCGTCGTCACGGTTTCTTCCGCCGGAAATGGCGACGATGTCGGCCAAACCGACACTTCAACCGTCGGCGGCGACGACAACCTTGCTGGTCGACAATGTGCCACTCTACCCCGACGTCTCAGTAAGTTTCTTCGTCCTTGTGGATACTATGTACCGTAATTTAGTTTCGAAGTCAAAATTACAGAGCGACGAAAGAACGCGCTTCTCGTTCTGAAAAATAGCAATAAAAATGCATTAAAATTTTTTTTTTCAAAACTTTATGATGTACAGTGCAGTACTGAATTCCGAGTTTCTGAGAATACCACGCCTAAAAAAAAAAAGTGGCTATTCATATTCATGGGGACATTTCCAGAGAATCGGAAAACCCTGTCTGCGAGCTTCTCGCCGAAAATAATGTACTGTATTTATAGTTATCCATAAAAAAACGGATCTCGTGACGGAATTTCTCCTTGTAATGATTGTTCGGCAAGAGGATCATTCCGTCATGACCAACGTTAGATGCACGTACAGTTAATCACCTCCAGTAATTCGTTCTTGGTAATCCTCGTGAACGTGCTGGGAGCTGAATACGTGAGCATTATGAAAATCGAATAGAAGCAGAGATGAAAGCATTCCCTTCGGAGAAGCCTTTTTTTGTTTTTGTTGCTGAAACATGAGTGGAAAAACTGTTGTTAAACGACGAAGCTTCGAGGAAAATGCGAACGTGGAACGAACTTCACATGATCATTTCATTAAAAATGCAGTGGCTATATGAGACACATCAAACGTTGAAGCAGAAATTTTCCTCAGGGTATGTCAACGTCTCGAAATCGGTATAGGGGAGGTTTTAGCCCTGTTTCTGCAGAAAATCAATTTCAAATTGAGTTTCTGTGAAGTAACCTTCAAATAAATGATGACCCCTTGATATTTTCGATTGCTTTACGATTTTTATATCAAAAACTCGTCCTTACTCAATTGAAGTCGTCACGTTTGCCTGAGAATTCGCTAAAAACGCGGATACGGAATGTACTCGGGATAAACTCACTATAAAAAGGGAAATACTGTACCTGTATAATAATATGTATACAGAAAAGCACCCGGGATATTCTTTTCGTGTGATTCCTTACTATTTTTGAGTTATTTCAGCGTTAAATTACATTTTTCGTTTTCGTTGAGGATATGAATTTTCCCCCATTTTACAGGCTGAGGAGACGTATTTTATTCACTCTTTTTCCTATCAAATCTCAATAATTTTCTGCGGCCTGCATTGTAAAAGTATTTATTTTTCAAATGACTGACAAAAATCAGGTTGTTGTTCGCAATTCCGTGAATTTGGCGGAACCCGGTGAAACATAATTTATCATGCTTAAAAAGACCTGAGTTGATTCAAGAAAATTGAAGATTTGTATTTCCTACTTCTCACTTGAGCAGTGGCCATTTTCTGCGGCCTGCACTGCAAAAATATTTTTCTTGCAAATGCTTGACCAAAATCCGGTTGCGGTTCGTAATCGCGTGAATGCAGCGGAACCCTGAAAAACATGGTAGTGTACATCATGTTTTTCCTTTGAAAAAAAAAGCTGATTTTATTCAATAACATTGATGTTCTGCTTCTCTTTTGAACACTGGCCATTTTCTGCGGCCTGCAGTGTAAAAAATATTTTTCTTTGAAATTTAAGACCAAAATCAGGGTCCTGTTCGCAATCGCGTAAATGCGGTGGAACCCTGAAAAATACAATTTATCCTGTCCTTGAAAAAAAAAGCTGAGTTGATTAAGGAACATCGAAGACTTAATGTCCTGCTTCTCACTTGAACAGCGGCTATTTTTTGCGGGCTGCCCTGTACAAATATTTATCTTTCAAATGACTAACCAAAATCAGGTTACGGTTCGCAAGTCAGTAGAACCCCGAAAAAATATTTAATCGTGTTCTTCCATGAAAAAAAAAAAACCGAGTTTATTCGAGACTTAATGTTCTGCTTCTCATTTGCACTGCGGCTATTTTTTGCGGCCTGCGCTGTACAAATATTATTACAGTATTATTTTTTCAAAAGACCGACCAGAATCCGGTTGCTGTTATTCGCAATCGTGTAAATGCCGTGGAGCCCTGAAAAAACACAATATTTACAGTATCAGGTTCTTTCAGAAAAAATGCTTATTTGATAAAAGAAAATCCAAGATTTTAATGTCCTGCTTCTCATTTGAACAGTGGCCAAAGGTGCAGCTGCGCCACCGGTGCCGAAGCGAGATCCGAAGACGAGTTTGAGCGTCGGGAGAGCGAGAGCCAAGTCCTTCGTCGGCACGCTTCAGGAAATGCGTGAGTGATATCTGAGATATTTCACATCTCCCTTGTTTACGTCCTTGTTTCACGCCACGAAATGCATGTGGATCATCTTCCGGGATCCTAGTTCCAGATCTTCACCGGCGCGAAGCCTGTCTCTAGATATTCAAAAGACGAGGATGGATTTATCTGGGATCATAAATTTGACGAAGAACTGGAACGTGTATAAATCCTCTGCGTATTTGCCGACAGATCTGTCGGACAGTACTGTTGTATAATTTTACTTTCTTCAGAAACCGATTTTCAGCTGAGAGAGAGAGCAAAGTTGTAGCAAACTGCCCCAGGCAATTTGCGTCTTGTCACTTCGATGCGTTTTGAGGGAACTGGCAACGTTTCTTAAGCTAATTATTTTTTGCAATCTCAATTCTTAAAAATGAAGAAATATAAATGCTTTAATTTTACTTCGTTAGATTTGTGAGGTCCAAACAATTATCTCGAAGCTAACGGGTTGCATGTTAGAATCGTAGCAATTTTCTCCAAAAAGAATTGTTCCAACGTTACCTCGCAGTAGGGCGTTCGATTCAAGTAATCTTACTTTTCTATTCTACTGTGGAAGATATTTGAAGGACATTTTTGCCTTGGGAAATCCAATTTTTTTTTCGAATAAAGGAGAAAGCCATTATATTCGGGTTTTGAAAGCGACCAACGCCGAAATTCGATCATTTTCTTACATGGAAATCAGAAAACCGAACGCTTTTTCAAGCCAAATTCCGGGAAAAGCCCGCGCAATTTCGAGAAATATCATTCACGAAAGTCGAATGAGGCTGATTTTGTTGTTGCTGCAAGAATTGTTTAATATTTCATTTGCTAACCAATTTTTTTCGATTTGGGACAAAAATTAGTGGGGGCTCGTGTAAATTAATTTTCTTCCACGTCCGCGTGTGATTGTCACCAGGAACAATTCCCACGCCTGAAACTTTTTATCAGATCAAGCCTGACCTGGTTCAATCGTTTCTCTTTACTTTTTCCTCGCTCATTCCGTAGAATTTCTCGAACAGACTGGCATATTTCTTGGACGACTCATCATCGGAAATATATTCGCATTCATCAAAACCATCGCGCATAATTTCAGAATGAATAAAGTGAAGTTGCTAAAAAAAAAATAGCACTAAGATGGAGGAGACAAATTTATCTGCACTTCTCTAAGAGCGGTTAATTTCTGGAATCATCTAAATATTCTGAACAGGTTGTCCTGATTTTGTGTGACTAAAAAGAAGAGCTCGAGTCCGATTTTTAACAGATGCACTCTCACCACAAATTTACTGTTCTTAAAAACTGGAAATAATTTTTCGAACGGACATATGTTATGTGAGATACTCAGACATACCGGAAAATAAGTGTGAAAACCTCGTCACTCCATAATAAATAACTCGAAAGACGTTAATCAAGGTACCCGTGTTTCATTTAGATGCTGATGACGTTCTGACACAATCAGAAGTGGGCGAACATTAATTCACTTGAAATTCAATACCTGCAAGCTTTAATAATATGAGTTTGTGAAGAAATTTTTCAAAGCGTTGACTTTTGACTTCTGAGGGCATGAATCTCGTTTTGCAGAACTTGGCGATACCCAAAATTCCGAGTCAATGTCAGAAAGTGGATACGAAAGGTTGGATTGCTGGATGAATTCCACTTCCATGAATGGCGACCAACAACAACGAACAGCGACGATTCGTTCCCGACCATCTTCGCGACGATTTGTTCCGACTCAACTGGACGAAATTTTTGCGAACGGTGGCAACAAAATACCTGGGGATTCGCAACAACGTTCGCCAATCAAAGTTTACGCCAGCGTCGCTGAGATGAAGCGAAATAAAGTGAGTTGTTTCCACTTCGTTTCGCTCTGTGTGTCAGAGAAAGAAGTTGACCTAATTCTAAACTGTAGCATTTTCGAAAAACTCAGAACGGCTTTCATCTGATGCTCTTTTTTTTCAACGTAGAAAAACTTTGATGATTCATGTGCAAATTTTGTTGTTCACAGCCTTAGCCATTGGAAAAAAAAGACTTCGAAATCATGAAGCAAAATGTGTGCCTCGTGTTCAAATTTCCACTTTTATCATGTCCAGAAATTCAGGCATGCTTTAATTTCCAGAATGTATTTTGTTTTCTAGAAAATGTGTTCCATGTGTACCCCACCATTTTTACGACAGCTTGCTGTAATTTGTAATTTCTTCAAGTCAAAAATATCAATATTCTTAAAAGATTTAGCCTGATCATCCCATACAGGGTTACTTCAAAGATAAGAAATGAAGGAAAGTTATTGACGGAAGGTGTAAACAATTCGCTAGATTCTTTGCCCGATGTTTTGCAAGTAAGTAAGAACTGGATATCATTCCTTAGAATTCAGTAAAATGACATGTATTGAATTTTAAAGAGAGAAATATGAGCCAATCCGGGCTCAGAGACATTATGTATATCACTGCATTTTTGTGTCGCAATTTGAAATGCATAACGTACAGGCAGGATTGGCTCATACATTATTTCCTACTTCTGAATTCATTATATGTCATTCTACTGAATTCTAGAAGTTGATATCCCGACTAGAAAATCAACAGTACCATCAGGATTTTAATCGAATTTACCTTTTTTGAAGTCGTAGTGTCGATCCGTTCACGAGATCTTGTTGAAAATCGTTCACAGCCTTTTTCGTCGGAAAATTTGGTTAATATCGATAAATGGATCTCTAACTCTCGTTTACAAAGTTTTCTAACCCTCTTTCACTTCACCGAAGATTTAAAAAAAAAAAGAAAAAAGAAACCAAATCTCCGCGACTAATAATTCGTGAATTCCCTGACTTCATCACGCTGCTTCTTGGCAGCTGAAATCCTGCTCATCATTGAAGAATGAGGAAGCTATTCAAATTTTACTCAAATTCTTGTGAACGAGGCAACCCAGAAAATGAAGAAACTATATGCGTTACTGATGATCTCACTTCGTATTGGGAACGCTGTTCGAGATGTTCCATATTTCTGGCGCTAAAAAACCTATGATCATCAGAATCAACGGAAAATATGCATGAAAAAAAATGGTGTCGGTTGAAACGTGAAAGTAAAAACAAATCTGAGATATTCTATAAAAGCATTTTTCGAAAATCGTTTCTCTTCCTCAACGAAGTCTCATCTCTTCCTGTTTCGTCATTAGGCCAAGAAAGTCAAGTCGCCGACTGAAGACCCGTCACTGCACAAGAGCTTCCACAGCACGCCGGACTTGCAGAAGGACCTGGAGCTGAAGCCGGGATTCATCAACGTCAGCAACTCATCGGGCTACGCAAGCACCAACAGAACCCTCAGCAGTGAACGTCTCCACGTGTATAGTAGTACTTCGGGTAGTCACCAGCAAGGACTTTCAGAGTACTCCGAATCCCGTAGCGACGACAACGTGCAGTTGATGCGGCGCAAGATTGTCCCTCCGCCGCCTCCGACTCATCCGCCTCCTCCTCCGCCAGCTAGTGAAATTGTCAAGGTGATTTTTCTGATTCATTTCCATATGCAGCGACAAGCAACAACAACAACAAAATTGACCGATTTTTGAGGTGCAATATAGTAAAACTAGGCAAGCGTCTGCATTTTTCAAGACCGACTTTTTTTTTCTTGTGGAGAAATGTCCGGGCGCGAGCCGAGTTTGGAAAAATAGAAAAATGTTAGTCATCCAACAGGAAAAATTACATTCACGTATACATTCTGAAGTTGAATTTCTGTATTGCAAGTGTAGTTTTTTCGTTTTGCTTCAATATTCGATGGCTCACGCAGAAAGAAATTCACTGTGGAATTCACAAATAATCATTTTACAGGAAAGTTTCTCGTAAAAGTTTTCAAGTGTCAAAAAAATCGCCCAGCAATAAAAGTTAGGTAAAACTCCTGAAGCAAGCCAAAGACAAAATTTGCAAGTAATTGAGAAAAAACGTTTGGTTAACAAGCTGCACCAGACGACATCTTCAGCACGATTAAATAGGAGCGCACGCGTTCGGTGATTTCTGTTTATCGATCTGCGTCGTTCAAATCAAAACTTGCAAATAACTCTGGTTAGTTTGATTTTTTTCAAGTATTTAAAACATGTTATATTTATTTCAATTTCAGGTGGACGTTAGCGGCAGTGGACCTTATGGCAGCTCAAAAATAATTAGGGAGCCTATTTGCAAAGATCCTGCGGTTCCAACTACTGCCGCTGACATTCAGTCGAGTTTTAGACCGGACAGTTCTGCCAAATTATATGCGTCCCCAAGAGATGCTACGTATGCATCACCGGATAAATCTGCCAAAGACAAGTCGTGAGTATATTGATTTTCTTCTGGATTTCTCCCCAAGCTTAAAAAAATATCCTTCGGCTTGTCGTACTTTTTTAGAGGGACATACGCAAAGAGGGTTCCATCATTTTTTTAGAAATTAAAAAAAATCGCTTGATTAGTTATGCTTCAGAAATATGATCATTCGAAATGCTTCGAGTTGACATTACTTGCATCAGGCTTTTGCTCGTTCGATGTAACTTTTTCTCAAGGTTCATATCTTATACTAAATAATTTTATTTTTCATGGTAATTTCAAGGGATCCTTTTCATATTTCTTCACTCGAACGGAGAAAATTCCAAGATTATGACCGCATTAAAAAAACGATTTCCGGGTTTGAGGCATTGTCACTTTTTTATTCTTGAAACATTTGGTGTAGATCTTAGACTGCCCATCTAAGCTCATAAAATATTCAAGCCTAAGAATTAAACCTATTTTACTATACTTTTGGGTGTATGTCCTCTTTCCGAACCCAACTTTGGTTGGAAAAAATTAGAAACGGTCAGGAAATGTTCGAATATTGCATTTCATCCCTCTCGATGACCATTCAATTCGTTCTGAATTTCGCGATACTTCGCTTTGATATGAATTTTGAAGATTTTCTTGTTTGATTTCCAGAAAATCGATGAAAACCCGATCTCAGAGTTTGCCCCCCAGAGCAGATCGACCTCAGGTCGACAGGGGATCCCCAGGGAACGAAGACGAAGAGGCGGACGACCCAGAACAGGTCAACACCCCACCGTTGCCTCCTCCTCCGACGATTGAAGACAACGTCCGTCGTCACACTCGTTCGCAGTCAAACGGAGCCGAGCCCGACCTCAACACGTCATCAGAGTCAAACGAAACCGATCCTCATTTCCAGGCGATCGACGCAATTTACCAGGCCAAAGAACGTCTTCATTCCATCAAACGCGGAACGGTTTCTCAGCGGGTTGCTGAAGTCCAGCAGCAATTTCAACAGCAGCAGCAGCAAGACGGTAAAGAACCCGCGAAACCCCCCGCGGGTGCGACAGGGCCAGGTCCTGGCCAAGTGTCCGTGGCTCCGCAATTTAAGAACATTCTCGCGCAGAAAGTTGCTCAACAACAGCAGCAAATTCAAACAGCTAAGGGCCCTCCAGGGCTGTACCCTTTCAAACCTAATGTCCAGCACAGCAGTGGCTCGCATTGTGAGTTGACAAAAAACGAAAAAGAAAAAAGAATCTTAAAACCAGATTGCCTGAGTTGGTGTGAGGCGTTTCCAACACCTCGGCATGTCAGCATTTGTTTTCTGTAGAATCTGTACCGTGTTCACGCGAATATAAGGCGCCTTTGTACGCTATTTGAGTTTTAAAAGCTTCAGCAAGTGCGGAAAAACGCCTTTCAGCCGATCTGAGACGTGCATACGTTCATTTGCTTCAAAATCGGTCGGAAACTATTTTACGGGATGCTGTACATTAAAAGTTAGACGAGCTTATTTACTGGCTAAAATATCCTAAAACGTAATGCATGATAACGAAGGTTCCCTTTAATTGACGCTCGTATTACGCGTAGTGCAGGTGGACTCTCTGCGATAATCTACAATGATTTTCTCTTTATAACGAATTATTTTGGGACCCATGGGGTTCGTTTCCCATGTCTTAGATATTATAGGTTCTCCAAAACAAAATTCTCTGTCAAATGAATTTTTCTCTGGTCCCTTGAATCTTTTTGCTGAGAAAGTCCACCTGTGTGAAAATGTTAGCCGAACATTTCGCTTTGAAGAAAAGAAGCCCCGAAGAACAAGAAATTGCTAATTTATTTCGCCTATCCGTTTCACACTTCAAGCTTGCGATAATGTTTCATCAGACTTATCCTCCGTGATTAAAATGTGATCTATGAATTGATGAAATATTAGTAATTTGAAGGGTTGCGTATTTCAAGTCATCCCATGGACTAACGTTTTGCATGCGATTGTGAGGTGTCTTTGGAAATCGGATTTATTTTGTGAGTCGAAAGCTGAGAAAAGCGTCTTTTATTTGAGTTACTTCACGGCGAGGAATGTCACTTTTTTCGTGAAATTCGTTTTTTTATTTATATTTTCTGACATTTCTGGAACACGTTCCTTCACCACTCGGCATGCTATTGAAACTTTGGACCACTTTGAGGGCCTAGTCTGCAATTGATTTGCAATTATTTCTTTTTTTTCAAATTTTATATTCTGATTTTGTTGCTCATCAATTATCATTCAGTTCACGTTTGGTTGCTGTTGTTGTCTGAGTTTTTCGTTGTTGTTGTTGCTGTTTTCGTTTTCCCGCGTATCGATCCATTTTTTTCTGTAGGCGTATGTTGTTTCTTCCCGGTTTTGAATGGAAATATTCTGTTTTTGCAGCTGCTGGTCATCACGCTCAACCGGATTACAATCCGTTCGAGAATCAAGTGCACCTGAATCAGCAACTCGCGTATGCGCAGCACTTGCAGCACGTTTACGCTGGCGCGCAAACGCTGCCGTCGAAGAAGTCTGCGAGCAGAATGGCGGCCGCCGCCGCCGCAGCGGCTACGCCGTCAGCAGGCGGGAAAACGTCGCAGCTGCAGCAGCAAATGTTGCACCAGCATCACCAGCACCAGTTGCTCGAGCAGCAGCAGACTCGTCATCCCAGGGGCTCCGCGACGCTCGGGAGGCGGCCCGATTATTTCGACTCGCAGAAACAGGCGTTGTATCAGCACAGGATGCAGCAGCGCCAGCTGGATTTGCAGGCTCATCAACAGCAGCTGAGGGCCAGTGCTGCGGGTCAGTTGATTCCGCTTGTGCATAATTTATACAGTCACACCTCTCAAAATTCGAATTCGAAAAGGGACAACAACAAAAAAAAGAGAAAAAAATCTACTGGAGGAGTTTTTGTGATGGAAGAAAATCAACATTTTTGCCAGCTAGCAGGGGGAAAACTGAAGAATTGCAGCAGGGAGGTGAAATTGGGGATATTCTGGGACTTCAATTGATGCATAAATGAATTGACTGTACTGTATGCTGAACTTGGGGACGAGAGTAAATTTCCTCAATTACTGTACTCACTCACAGTCGCTATACATTCTGAAAATCATAAATATCCGTACACTTTTATTGCTTCTCTCGTTCCAGATGAGTCCTGAAAATAAAACTCCGAAAATCTCAAAATTTGAATTAAGGAGCTTTTGAGGGTAAAGACTAAGTGGGGGAGATTTACAGTGCATTGCTGTTGAGCTAAGTCAGACGGAAACTAAACGGAAATGTGATGCAAGGGCATTTTTGACTCAAGTTTGTCTCGACGATAAGAAGGTTGAACATTAATTACCGCAGAACAGACTAAAGGTTTGATTAAAAAGTGCAAAAACCTTGTTTGAAATATAAAAATTACAACGTCAAGTTCTAGTCCACTTACCCTTCCTAACAGCCATATTAAACCCAAGTTCCACATTCCAATTTTCCAATCCCCCGAATATGTCTAACATAGGTGAAATGTTATGCAAGAAATATAAAATTCAGCCACCTGTGCATTCAATGCAATGAAAATTTTCTTCTTGGAATTTCCTGAAAAATGTCAGGGCTACAGAGTGCCGAAAAATTGAGCATGAATATTCTGTTGACAAGAAGACTTCGGGTAATGAATTACATAGATGATAGAAAGCTTTTTCTTTATCCCTTGAAATTAGTTTCTGTTTAATAGATAATCGAAAAATAATACGTGAAACAGCGGGAATTCCTTCTAAAAAATTATTAAATTGAATCCGCTTTTGATGCAGAAATAAACCGTAGGAGATTTCGGATGAAGACATGAAATGAAAACCTTTTTCAAATACATAACCTAGATACATTTTTACAATATCACAAATGATCGAGAAACTTTTGTCATTTTCCTCTTCTCCATGATATTTTCCCAATTGTGATGCACAGCTTTCATTGCTGGTTGATTTTCTGGACCTGTATTCTGCAACCCTTTATTACTTTCCTCTCGTGTTTTCATTTCGGTAAAATGTTGCTCAAACAGTCAAACCTGATCAAGAAAATCGTGAACTGTGCCATCTTACTGCAGCTAAAGTATCGTGGTTCCTGAATTTCTACGTTTTGCCGTTGACAAGTTGTATTCAGTATTGTGGCATCATTTTCCGCCATTACTTGCTCTTTGTTTGACGAACATTTTTTGCATAAAAAAAATAAAGTCCGCCACGTTATGGTAGCTCTTGTAGACGTCGATCGTACTTCAGTAGGTTCAGCATAGGTCGGCTCAAAAGGGTGCTCCTGAACCTATTAAGCAGGTCACCACAGTCAAGGCTCCAAGATGGTTACCAAGGGGAGGCCTTTGTCACCGTGATCAACACGGAAACAGCGTCGTACGAACTCAGGAATTACCACAACGGAACCCCGGGCAATGACGTGGATGGCTCTGAAACTTCCGAAGGCTGACTACTTTGGTTGCTGTTCTGACAAACCGTGTACTTCGGCTTTCTAGTAGTCGTGAGCGTCGTCGTCGTCGTCGTAAACGTTCTCGGCTCAACGCTTCTGCGGCGCTCAAACCAAAGGAGTGAGAGTTCCAATAGTTCTGAAGGATGTTGGACTACCCCTGCTGCCTCAGGTTTTACAGTACTTTATTTCATTTTTAATGTACTGTATGGGTTTTTATTTAATATTTATTTAAGCATATTCTCCAAGTTAATTTCCGGCTCACGATAATAGTTCATCTGGTTTAAAACGGAAGCGTTAAAAATACAGTCGGGAGCAGTCGAGTCGAACTTCCAGGGACCAACAGAAAAATTTGAGTCAGGGAAATTTAAAGTTAGGGAAACAAGCATTTTTGTGGGGGCAATGAGGAAGAATTACAGGTCTGAGTTTTTAATTTTTAAAATTCTCTGCTTTACTCAGAGGCAAAGGTTTATATGTTCCCAGTCAGCCTTCCATTTCTCTTCAAAGCATATAAAAATATTTTTATTGCTTTTTCTCTTTTCTGTAAAAATAAAATTCTGTAATAGCCGAAAGGCCCCCAGAAAATTGGAGTTATGAAGGTTTGAGTGGGAAAGCCTTCGAGTTAGAACGGGATTTAAGGCGCTGTTTCTATAAAGTAATTATAAGACAGAGACTTGAAAAAATGCAACGTCAGGCGATATATGACTTGAGGGGGTTTGAGTTATTGAGGTTCGAGTGTAATTTGTTGTCCGGAAAATTTTCTGTGCAAATGCTGCATATGCAATGAAATCAGACGGGGACTAAACAATAATGTGACGTAAGGGAGTTTTCGACTTGAGATTACATGACAAGAGCCAACTTGTGAATGACTTGTTGTCTAATTTACGAACTCAATTCAGTTTCTCACGGTTGCCGCAAAATAAAGCTTCATTTTGATTTAATGTTGCAGTCTGAGTCATCGGCTGCATGTGCTAAAAATAAAAATGAAATGTTTTCGTCGTAACGAACCAAGTGAGAAAATTAATTTATTCGGTTATCTCATTTCGTACTGCGCAGGGTAACTTCGTGAAACCCCTATGATGCAGCAGTTTGAAAAATGGATGCTGAAAGTGTTGTATTCCACTGAAAACATTTCACACATTTTTTGGCTTATTCTTGATTGTTACTTTTTAGTCGTCGTAGTTCTTTGGCTTCACCTTTAAACGATTTGGGAGGACCGTACGTGAGGTCGGTTACGGGCTCTTTAGAGAGCGGCCCTCGTCGTCCAGTAGCGGTTGTTTGTGGCAGAGGACAGCGCCAGCCATCGCCTCAACAATTTTACCAACAGCAGCAGCAACAACAACAACAACAACAACAACAACAACAACAACAACAACAACCACCAAGGCAAGGTGGTTATCAGCAGCAGCAGGTGCACCAGAAGCAGCATGGCGTGACTGGTGGCAAGTCCTGCACAGCGGCTGATTTGAAAGCCCAGTACGTGATGCAACAACAGTTGCAGCATCAGCATCAGGTTCGAGAGCTGCAAAAGTTGGAGCAGCACTTCGCCGTCGTCGTCCCTCGGTTCGTCGTGTTGTGCAACGTCAAAAGAGCAGCCGGTTGACGCCGACTTGTCGTCGTGAAGGTAGTGTGAGCACTCAATATGAACTTTTATGTAAGCAAAAGTAAGGGAAGTCGAGCGTTCATCGACGAAGTCGCAAAATCTCTCTTCGGATTTTTTGGTTCAACAATTTTTATGGTTGTTCATTCATCCATGATTCGCCCAAAATTGATGAAATTATTATTGCGTGATTACATTGTGCTAAAGCCAGGCCAAAGAATAGTTTCATTCAAATGCGGAGCTGGCTTTCGGATATATTTAAACCGAAGGAAAATGTTGGTAATGAAATATTTCTATGTATCGACTAATTAAATTGGCTCAAATTCTGCTATCCCTGAGGTGCTAAGAATATCACGAGGATCGTTTGATACTGTAATGATGTTGAATTCCTCTTCTGATGCTATTGTATGAAAAACGCAATAAAATAAATTTCATGTGATCGGAAACCGTAGTCGAAAATTCCTGTGATTTACCTTAGTAGATAACTTTAGTTAAATTCAGCTCTCCGAGGAATAAAAATATCTCGCTGTGAATGTATCAGTTGATGTGGGTTGATGCGTACATTTTTACCCAGCATAGCATTTGAAAGAAGGTGGTGTAGGCTTATTTCTTGCAGCAACTTCAATGTTTTCGAAAGAAAATAACTTGAATTCTGTGTCATTGATTTTCCCCACGTTACGCGTAAACGTCTCCAATGATTTTTGGTGCTCTTTTCTTTTTTTAAATATGGCATACGAAGAAATTCGCGGTGTATTCGATAATCAAGGATTCAAATAGGTTCAAAGCAGAACTCAAATCAAATGTTTTGAACCTTGTGAGTAATGCTGACAAGCGGCAAATGAAGCTTGTACTGTGTCCCGTATTTACTCGACTACCACGGGCTCTTGAGTAAGAAATTACGCGTCCCTATTATTAGTAACTGCAAAATTACAACATTTCAAAAATAAGAGTCACCAGAATGCAAATTTGAACATGAATTCAGCTTAATTTCAATTATCTTGTCTATTGCTGTGAGTTTAAAAAGTAATTTTAAAAAACATTTCCCATCACTTTCAAGTGAGACAGACGTTCACCTAAATTTCTGACCTTTTCTGAAAATTGTATACCCAACGATGATGTCCATCCCCTGTTTTTCCTCTCAATTTTGAGAAAGAAAAGGGGTGCGTGGTACTCAAGTAAATACGGTAACATTCGATCAATACAAATACAGTAGCATAATATCACCGGCATTCCGTAACTGTCCCCAGAAAATGTGAGTATTCGAACTATGCGTACCATTGGTCCCATTATTGGTGCATTTTACTTGAAGTAATCGTAGTCGTACTCGTATTATATTCGATTCCAGTCGCTAGAGCCATGGGTGGTCGGACGATAGAAGAAAGCCTGGAGCTGATCAAACACCACGTGGACTCGCTGGCGGAGAAGCGGCAGCAGCAGGGAGCCAAGCAGCACAACACGTTGCAGTTTTCTCGTCGGCCAACTGCGGCTGAACAGCAGCACTTCCATCACACTCGTGAGTTATACTTGAAAATACATTCGTTTTCATTCAGAAGTCATCGACGAAGTCGCAAAATCTCTCTTCGGATTTTTTGGTTCAGCAATTTTTAAGGTTGTTCATTCATCCATGATTCGCCCAAAAGTGATGAAATTATTATTGTGATTACGTTATGTGCTAAAGCCAGGCCTAAGAATAGTTTCATTCAAATGCGGAGCTGGCTTTCGGATATATTTAAACCGAAGGAAAATGTTGGTAATGAAATATTTCTATGTATCGACTAATTAAATTGGCTCAAATGCTGCTATCCCTAAGGTGTTACGAATATCATGAGGATCGTTTGATACTGTAATGATGTTGAATTCCTCTTCTGATTGCTGTTGTATGAAAAACGCAATAAAATAAATTTCATGTGATCGGAAACCGTAGTCGAAAATTCCTGTGATTTACCTTTGTAGATAACTTTAGTTAAATTCAGCTCTCCGATGAATAAAAGTACGAGCGACACTTACATAGTCAACTACACCCAACTACGCATGTAAAAATGGGTCGTATCGTAAACTTTCTTCCACCACATCCGAATAAAGAACGTCGTTGAAGTTACAAAAGCTTTCTTTTATTGAACTTTTCATGCATATTTTATCGGATGCGAAACAAAAAAAATCTGTGGCCAAATGCTGCAATCCCTCATGCGTCAATTTTGTGCTGAAAAAAGATCGAACCAAATCTTAGATTAATTTTTAGTCACATTCTCCATTTAAAAACGAACCAAACCATTTCCCATCACTTTCAAACTACTGTACAGTATTGCAGATTTTAAGCTGCTTTACATAAGTGAATCAGTAAACCCCAGCTATTCTCAGGTGATAATGCTTGCTGAAGCCAGTGAAACGGGCGCATAAACAAGACACAGTAACTAAAAGGGGTGCAATGCGCATTTGCAGAGGTTACTAAAAACCACGAGAAAAGAAAAAAATTTATACCGTATGCTTCTTTAAGCGCCACATAAGCTATTAGTTCCTAAGTTTATCCTTCAAATCAGAACTCAAATCAAATTTTTTGAATCTTGTGAATAATGCTGACAAGCGGCAAATGAAGCTTGTACTGTGTCCCGTATTTACTCGACTAACACGCGCTCTTGATTAAGAAACGCGCCGCAATTTTTGACTGCAAAATTACAATATTTCAATAATAAGAGTCACCAGAATGCGAATTTGAACATGAATTCAGCTTAAACTCATTTATTTTTTTATTGTTGTGAGTTTAAAAAGTTATTTTCAAAAAACATTTCCGATCACTTTCAAGTGAGACAGATGTTCACCTAAATTTCTGAAAATTGTATACCCAACGATGATGTTCATCCCCGTTTTTACTCTCAATTTTGAGAAAGAAAAGGGGTGCGTGGTGCTTAAGTAAATACGGTAACATTCGATCAATACAAATAGCATAATATCACCGGCATTCCGTAACTGTCCCCAGAAAATGTGAGTATTCTAACGATGCTTACCATTGGTCCCATTATTGCTGCATTTTACTTGAAGTAATCGTAGTCGTACTCGTATTATATTCGATTCCAGTCGCTAGAGCCATGGGTGGTCGGACGATAGAAGAAAGCCTGGAGCTGATCAAACACCACGTGGACTCGCTGGCGGAAGTGAATGTGCTCGCAGGCCTCGTGCCTCCGCCGCCGGGTTTCGATCCCTTGACGGGCCAGCGTCGGAGTCGTCACCCGAGCCCCGGTGGCGGGAGCGTGAGCGTGGGTGTCGGCGGGTTGCAGCCCCGACAGCAGCAAGTGCTTCGACCGGGACCCAGCTCGACACCCACGGGACAGCCCATTGCCCCACCGCCCGAGTTCTGCGACACTGAGAGCGAAAGCGAGGCCAGCATCGAGACGGTGATTTCGAATCCCATCACTCACCGGACGACCATTCGGGTGGGCTACGGGAACGGCGGCGGCGGTGGAGCCGGAAGTGGTGCGAGTGGGGCCAAGCACAAGGAGTTGACGTCGAAAGACGTCATGCTTGGGCACCACCAGCATCGCGGGTATTACGACGATGGCGCTGCCAGTCGGCATCCGCAGATTTTGTCGCAGGTTCGTTTTCTCGGAATTTTTCCCCACCTTTCTTTTCTGTCACCGTATACAGTATCGTAAATCTGAAATGGTGATTTCCACCTGCAGTAAATTTACAGTAGCTATTGACCAATTCCCAGGAAAAATGCGTGGCCGAAACATTCTCCCATGTTCAATTCAAACTGCAGATTGTGACTCAATAAATATACGCATGAAAGACCTGAATTGATGTGTGCGAAGAAAAGGGCATTCTTGAATATTTCCTTGACTGATTCCTTCTCAAAGCTTGTTAAACGATGATTTAGACTTTTAGAGTACAGTGCGTCTGTTCTTCAAATGACGCATCCATTCAAATGAAATTGAAGCAAAAAGATTGAATTCTGTAATACTGTATTTGCGTAAATGTCATATTCTCGAAGCTTATTGAACGAAAAATCAATTGAAATGTTTATGGACTGGAATGTCGAATTATTTTCTGGCTTATACGTGTACGTATATGGTACTTGTTCAGTTGAAGAAATAAAAGGTAAAGTCAAATATCCTCTTGAATATGTGATCATGACTTTTACAGGGCAGTTATTTCTAGATACTGTATTACCAGAAGGATAATGGTTAACATGGTACAGCATGCTGGCTGGCATGCCAAGATCTGATGTACGCAGTGCATGACATTCGGGGTTCATTTTTTCCTTAATATCTGATTAAGGCTTGTGGAAGAAATATTCTTCAGAATTCCATGAAAATTTTTTCTATTTGCCACTTGAATTTGATTCAGTGAATATTTTTTTTAACTCGATAAGAACATTTGGAGCATTGAATAGTATACCACTGTACAGTTCATTGAAATGTTGGCATCTGTAAAAATAACACCCAAGTCACAAAAAGATAATGAAGTCCCTCTATGCAACAGGTAATTTTTTTGATTAGCTGAATGGATGGGGAAGTGATGGGAAAAGTACCAAAGAATTTTGTTCTACATAGATCTTAGGGCTGGAAATATCTGTTTCTTGCAATTAAGCCTAATAAAAGTCAATTTTCCTAAAATTGATTGGCAATGTCATCATGCAATGTCCTCATGTTGAGTCAGTGTCCCTATGTTGGGCCTTCTTTATGATTTTTTATTGAAAAATGAATGTCCCTATGTTGAATTGTCCCCATGTCGTGGTGTCCGCATGTGGGGGTCTCGCTGTATTCTGCTAAAAATTTCCCTCAGACTGGCAAAAAACTTCTGCAAACCGGCACCCGTCTGCGGACCACGGGTTGGGGAACACTGGTCTAAATTATCATGCAGACCATTCATGCATCAAAATTTCTCCTGTGTTCTCCCCTAGCTCTGGCGAAGGTTCAATTCTCGATAGATTTTTATTGATTTTCATCCACGAAAATCTCCCTTGCAGGATCCCCGAACAGCCTACCACATGTCGGCAAGTGGCCACCAGCAGCAGTCCCAGCTCTTCCACCACCAGCAGCAGCAACAGCAGCAGCAGCTCCAACAGCAGCAGCACTTGTACCCGCCTGGAAGCATGCACGCCAGTCACCCGTCCTACGCCAAGTCCGGCTTCAAAGCGAAACCCCTGCACGAGTGGACCGTGGCTGACACTGCTGACTGGCTCGAGTCCTTGTTCATGCCCGAATACAAGCGCACCTTCGTCGAATGCAACGTGGACGGGCCCAAGCTCATGAACCTCAACAACGACACTCTGCTGGCACTGGGTGTCAAAAGAGTCGGACACCGGCTCAACATTGAAAAGTCCTTGAAGAGATTCATGACTTACCGGATGGCCGTTTGAATACGAGAGCGGGAACCCGACGAATGTCGCGTGGACTCGGAAGCAATACCGTAGGGTTTTTTTTGTGTTTTTGTTTTGTTGTTTTTTTTTTTTTATGTGGCCAGTAAACGGAAGAGTTTTGATTATGGGGCATTCAGAACTTTCAGCTAAAATGTCTGTAGCGCTGAGAAAAACGGTTCCGAAACGATTTTTCCTCGCGATTTCTTTTTCGAATGAAAATCGCGCGAGCGTCGAGCAGTTCATTCAGCATTTCACCGACTCTTTTCTGAATTTCGCATAATTTTTGTGATTCGTGGTGTACTTCTTTGCCCTGTATCCTAAATTTAAGCCTGTTTTTTTTCAAGACGACGGAGGATGTGAATTATTTGCATTTATCTATAGGAGAGACTACTTTAAAAAATATTATAAATTCGTTTCAGTCCTGTCTTCTGAATTCGAGTATTTTTTTTCTTTCAAGATAACAGAGGATATGAATTAGCAGCATTTATCTAATAGAGACAAATTCAGTCATGAAAAATGCCTTTTTTGTTCTCTGTTCTGAATTTGAGCATTTTTCGTTACAAGATGAGGGAGGACATGATTAAGCTGCATGTATCGAAGAGACACTAATTTTGTCATGAAAAAAATGATGTCAGTGGACACGTGGATTTTTTTGTTTCCTAGAGATGGTCTGAGTTTTCTGAATGCCCCGAGAAGAAAATGTCGATGATTTGTCTCAAGTTGTTGCTGCTCAACTTCATACCAAGATATTGGTGCTCTGCAGCTTGCAAGGGAAGCTTGAAAAAGCTCGGCGATTTTTGTCGAGTAAAAAACAAAACTTGTGGAAGAAAAGGCGTGAGATGATTCAAATTAATAAAGCGGTGTTTCACGATTTTGATCTAATAATATGGAACGGAAGAAAATGTTTTTGCTGTCCCATGACTTTTGTCTGAAGAGCGTTGAACTTCTTGGACATTTTTCAAGTGATGCCCCAGCAGCTTTTTTCCGACCGGTTTCCATTCACTTCGGTGGAGTCTCAGTTAATGAAGCGTGAAGCTCGTTCATGTTCCCAAAATGAGAGATTCCACGAGAAAAGAACCTTTATTACGATGTTTCTTTGTTCGTTTTGTTTTGTACTTCCATATATACTGTGTGCTGGTTCTCGTTTTTTTTCTCGCTTCAGCGTTACGTTGTATGTGGAAACTGGACAGAATGAGCCGCGGTAGGGGGAAAATGGAGTTCCAAAATGTGGTTTTTTTTTGTTGCAAGAGTTTGATTTTGTTAGTCGTCCCGAGAGATGATCGATGAAGATGAAGACATGGAGTGACGGTTTTGGCAGTGAGACTGTGCCAACTTTTGCTGAATCGGTCGCCTGATGAATTGGTTAGGACTTGCTCGAATTTTCTTCTTTTCTTTTCTTTTTTTTCGCGCGCGAAGAGAGAATACTGCGAAGCACAGTACTGCATATATTTCATTCATTTCGAAGAAACGAGCGTTCTCATGTGATTTTTTTCTTTTATTTTCAACTTGGCTATTGTTCCTTTTCTTCTTTTTTTTCTGCCGTCATCTGTTTTTCTGGCTTTTTTTTCCGTTTTGCTTTGATTGTGATCTTATGAATTGCTGTGCGGCGGATGTTCAGCGAGAGAAGTGCGCGATTTTTTTTTATTGATGATTTGAACGCCCATCTGATTGAGGACGATTTGAATTTGGATCTTGTTAATTGCGACTGAGTTTCATATTGTAGTTCATTTGGATTCAGGTGACACGCGTCAGAGGAGCATTTTCTGCGACTTCCGAATAAGGTGGAAAATGCGAAGAAAGAGGAATATGATTGCGTTTGTTCTTTTTTTCGTTGATAACACCGTGCGAAACCGATGTGTTGGTGACTCCATAAATGAAGGCTATTCCTGGAGAGGAGAGAAAGAAGGAAATGTTCGTAAAAAACAAAATGTGTTTCATTATTCTCTCTTTCACTTCTGTTTCCATCTGTCGTCTTGTGTATCGTTCGTTCGACTATAATCTTAATTAATTCTAGTACTACTGTACTGAGTTTTTTCTCATCGCAAACCAAATTTTGCAATACTTCGCTCACTTCTGGATACTCGAAAAACTACCGTGCAGAAGAAAAGCCAGTGTTTGCAGTCTGTCGCAGATGTTGAATAAAACGTCATGGTGAAAGTAAATTCAAGAAATCTGATGGATTACCTCGAAAATGTTTTTTGTCGCTTCATTATTTTGCTGAATTTCCAGCCGGACTACGATCAATTCGCCTAAATGTTACTCTTTCAATTTTAAAATAACTGAGCTATCGAGCAAGTGAAATCCCGAAAAAACCGTTCGACTTTGTCATGCCTGATTTTGCCTCCAATTAAATTCAAATTACACTGAAATCTCGTTACAAGAAAGCCATTTATTGTGACCGGTAAAATAAATGCGTTCTAACAAAAATGTATATAAAGCCACTCATTTAACTTAGTGGCTATATTGGGCTGTTACCCAAAAAATGACTTTGTTGTCAGCAGCGATTATTCTTTAAAACGAAATTCGTTGTAGTAAGATTCCACTTTACTGAATTCGTAACAATATATGATATCCAGACGTAGACTTGAACCCTCAGCCATGCTGATAATTTAAATTTGCGGAAATACGAAAGTATACTGCATTCCGAATTTCTTTCAGTATTGCAACTATGGATTTTAGGACTTCACTCATCAAGCATATTACAGGACCTCCGAAGGCGTGTGTGTATCAGAGCAATGGTTGACCTTTGTGATCCACCACGCGAGCATTGATTCTGCTAATACGATTGCCATCGCTGCATGACCTGTTTTTGAAAAGGAAAAAAAAAAAAGATTTATGGCTCAATATTCGTCGGGTTGAGCGAAAGGAACAAAAACCCCCACGACGACGCCGGGTATGAAGCCCTTGTGGTACTTGAAAGTAGACTGATCGTGCGCGTAATGCGACTCTTGGGTATCGTATGGTCGTTATTCCACAGCCGTTCGTTCTAATCCATTTGGATTCAGGTGACACGCGCCAGAGGAGCATTTTCTGCGACTTCCGATGAATAAGGTGGGAAATGCGAAGAAAGAGGAATATGATTGCGTTTGTTCTTTTTTTTTTCGTTGATAACACCGTGCGAAACCGATGTGTTGGTGACTCCATAAATGAAGGCTATTCCTGGAGAGGAGAGAAAGAAGGAAATGTTCGTAAAAAACAAAATGTGTTTCATTATTCTCTTTCACTTCTGTTTCCATCTGTCGTCTTGTGTATCGTTCGTTCGACTATAATCTTAATTAATTCTAGTACAGTACTACTGTACTGAGTTTTTTCTCATCGCAAACCAAATTTTGCAATACTTCGCTCACTTCTGGATACTCGAAAAACTACCGTGCAGAAGAAAAGTCAGTGTTTGCAGTCTGTCGCAGATGTTGAATAAAACGTCATAGTGAAAGTAAATTCAGGAAATCCTCGAAAATGTTTTTTGACGCTTCATTATTTTGCTGAATTTTCAGCCGGACTACGATCAATTCGCCTAAATGTTACTCTTTCAATTTTAAAATAACTGAGCTATCGAGCAAATGAAATCCTGAAAAAACCGTTCGACTTTGTCATATCTGATTTTGCCTCCAATTAAATTAAAATTACACTGAAAACTCGTTACAAGAAAGCCATTTATTGTGACCGGTAAAATAAACGCGTTCTAACAAAAATTTATATAAAGCCACTCAGTGGCTATATTGGGCTGTTACCCAAAAATGACTTTGTTGTCAGCAGCGATTATTCTTTAAAACGAAATTCGTTGTAATAAGATTCCACTTTACTGAATTCGTAACAATATATGATATCCAGACGTAGACTTGAACCCTCAGCCATGCCGATAATTTTAAATTTGCGGAAATGCGAAAGTACTGCTGTATTACGAATTTCTTTCAGTATTGCAACTATGGATGTTAGGACTTCACTCATCAAGCATATTACAGGACCTCCGAAGGCGTGTGTGTATCAGAGCAATGGTTGACCTTCGTGATCCACCACGCGAGCATTGATTCTGCTAATACGATTGCCATCGCTGCATGACCTGTTTTTGAAAAGGAGAAAAAAAAAGATTTATGGCTCAATATTCGTCGGGTTGAGCAAAAGGAACAAAAACCCCCACGACGACGCCGGGTATGAAGCCCTTGTGGTACTTGAAAGTAGACTGATCGTGCGCGTAATGCGACTCTTGGGTATCGTATGGTCGTTATTCCACAGCCGTTCGTTCTAATGCCTGCGGAGTGCAGACGAACTCCTTCCATTATATACTGCCTCTTTGAACAGCAGAATTACTGTAATGTCCCATATATGACGATGAACACCATGTTTTTTCTTCTTATACCGTGTCTATTATATATACTTGTTCAGCTGATGTGCTTATAATCTTCACGATATGTCGAAGAACAGATCAATGCGCAGCTGCTGCTTGTGTGTGTGAAGCATTCTAGCGACCAGTTTATGCGGAGAACTGCCGAAGATGGGCCATGATTTACGGAGGGAATTCGGGAGAATATTCGCTGTTATGGGTTCTGCTTTGGAATTTCTCGAAACGATGCGCGTTTTAACGCCATCATCCACTTTATTTGCTTTCCTTAGGATTTTTGAACTTATTCATGGAAGCATCCAAGATTTATGATGTCAATCATTAAAGATTTTTTTATTATTCGTTATACATTGAGCATTTTACGACCCAGTCTTGCCCGATGTGAATGAGTTGAAAATCGTATGATGACGGCATCGTCCCGGAAACCACTTTACTCATCTTTATTTTGATCAACTTCGGTGATCCATGCGATATCAGAATTGAGATTGCGGAAATTATAAGCAATAATACGAGAAAAAGTATCGCGTTAATGACGAGTATATATATATATATATATATGTATTATTCAATTCCAAAACATCATTTCATTGCTTCATTGAAAGAGTTATTTTATCGGTCGATCGAATTTTGTGAAAAATTGTGGCTATCAGTCCGGGCCAGACAAAATAACTGTGGCGGTGAAATAATTAACTGAGTTTATTTTTATTAATTTCCAAAGAAACCTGGAACAATTCATTATACCTCAATTCGTCTCTTCAATCCGCAAGAAATATCATAGGAAAAGAGCAGGCAATTATGTCATTAGAATCTAACAGCAATCTGTTGATACAGTAGTTTTATTGGGAGTTGGCCTTAAATCAACTGGGCCAGTCAGGTGCACATATTGCCTCATACTTGAGCTTTGTGATTGTCCATAAAATTTAGTTCGACGATTATACGCAGGGGTTTATAGTTGGTTCCAACGTCAAGTTCTGAAATCAGGAAGTTATTTATTGACACGCGTATTGAAAACGACAAATTTGAAAGAACTTCATCGATTCCGACGATACGCGAGTCAGTTTTTATGGCCTTGGCGAAGCATTTATTGCCAGAAATAAAATAGTGCGTAGAATCCAATGTCGCAGACATGTTCTAGAACTTCTGGATTGTTTTTCCCAATATTCAATAACTGCGAAAATGAATACGTTCTCCTTTCCGCGCATACAAAACACTCTTTTACAGCCATCTGAAAAATTGTTTTGAATGGGCGTCTGTATGTATATATAGAGAATCTCAATATATTCATGACAAAATTTATGACATCTGATGCATAAAAACAGAGCAGCACTTGGACATTTCAAAATCGAAATTAGGAGGGAACCCATAACTCCTGATTTACCACTTTGATTGAATCCGTTGGAAACTCATCGGCATCGACGTCGAGTTACGGCTGACGAAATTGACGGGCATAAACGAAGGGAGTCAGTTAATGCAGAAATTCCAGACGACGGGGTCGCTGTGCATGGCCTCGCCTCATAAAACGCATGAAGGTACTTTATTTGAAAAATAGATCGGATTTCCTTCTGAATGCAGCCCAACTGTTTTTTGTTCAATGAATTATTCCACGGCAATAATGCAAGGAAAAAAAAAACAACGGAAGATGAATCCGAGGGGAATATATGTCGCAGTCGAAAGCGATTTCATGGAAGCTATTTTTGATGGACGAGAGTTCCCAATTATAGATCCTTTTTTTTTCTGATGTTGTGCAAAAACTCTCAGCGAAAGCACTTCTTTTTTAGAAGGTTCTCCCGGCGTGCAGGATAAAAAAAAATCTCACCTTTTCCCAAATGCAAAACGAGTTTGCAAGACCAGAATAAATGCCGCGTGGATTTGAAAACCAAATCCGCCGGTAAATCAGTTCGCTTTCATTCCCCGCCTATACACTGCGGAATTTCGGGAACGCACCCGAAGCTTTTATAAAACTTTCATCAATAATTTCATGCACCCCACTATAATAAATGCATAAATATATTTTATGCGAAACGAGACCATCTGAATTCAGCGATGGGATGAGCAGAGATGGTTTGCATGGTGCTTACGACGGACTCATGGTGCTTACTTCCCGGAATAAAAAAAAAAAAAGCAGCTCTCCTGAGAATCCGTGTTAGAATAATTTTTGCGCAAGGAATTTCCCCTCAGTGAAGAATACGACTTGGGTAAAGTATTCAGCTTTTTGAGGGTGAGAAACGTGTGCCAAAAGAAACCCCTGCATGCTCAGCGACGGAAGACGACGACGACGACTGAATTTTGATGGTTCGCGAAGCGCGGTGAAACGTTACCTGTGCGGAACACTGATTTACCGAGATGAGACGAACACGAACAACTGCTGCATGCGGGGAGTAATTGCTTGTTCCGCCACTTTGAGTTAATATTCTGTGTGGCTAACTAAATTTTTCTTCCATTTCATGTCTGCAGTAAAAGTACGAACACCGAGTCAGAGATTACATGAGCAGAAACGAAAGCTGATTGATCCAATGACGCGTCCGATTTTCAGCGGTGAAATTGAAATCGTACAATGCTGCCGACGAATGCACGACGAAAAATTATTCCTAAAGATTTCTTCGTCAAATTGCAGCGACTTCTCATCGAAATTTGACTTCATGAGAAGAGTTCATTGAGATATTTTTCAAATGATTACTACAGATAAGGGGTGTTTCATGCCACTTCATAAAATCGGAAGTTCTGATTTTTGAACTCGAATCAAAACGAGTGTGACTTCTATGAATGAATGTACTGTACTATCATAAGTATTCATTCATATAACGCTTGTCAGCCAGCAAACGCCTTATTTGAGAATTTGAATGCGGTCCATGAACAACCAACTAACTAAAACCATAAACATCACTATTAAAAAAAAAGAGCAATGATATCCCAGCTCCAACAAGAATGTTTCAGTAAAACGAATTGTGCCATTTGGTTTTGCAATATGTTGAGTTGAACGTTTCTCACAAGCTCAACAAGTGCTGAATAAGCTGATGATAATCCTCGAAATAGTATTGTATTTCACGTATTCATATGTACAATATGCTTGTACGATAATTCTTGAAGAATTTCACTCAAAAGCTCGAATATAGAACAAACGCCCTAAAAGATAAATTTTATACTTATTTTTCGTGCCATATCGGATATTAAACAAGCATAAAAACAATGATCGGGTAAGGCATTGCTGTCAGGGTCTCAAGGGACGTTTCTTACAAAAACCCGAACATCTTGTAATAATTTGTACGCATCTTTTTTTAATATTTGCAAATACCATGACTGAAGCATAGCATGGATGTATAGGGTATCATCTTCAAGGGATTTCCGCGAAAAATGTAATTATCGAGAGCAAATCTTTTTAGAATGATTAAGCATGTATATAGAGACGGCGGTATAGTTTAACAATATTCAGGGCCTCTTTGGAATTATTGAGCATGCAATCTCAGTGCAGTATTCGCAAATTAATACTGTATTGCTTAGGAAATGTTATACTTTGGCTTGGGTCATTCACGTGAAGGCATCCATGGCCGTTTCGCATTGGTACACGAGTATTTTCCGAAGTCGTACTGCTTTGAGCACTGCTAAAGCTACGAGAGAATCGCCATAAAATTTCAGAAATATAGGCAAATTTGCAGTTTACAATTTGCATATTCTTGAAGTAGAATCCCCTTCCAAGGTGCAGGGGTTTAAATAGGGTGCTTATCCGAGTTTCAAAGCAGTGATTAACATCGTGATGAAGATTCTTCGTCGCTGTATAACTCTTCAATATATCTCTGTGGATTAAATATATTTCAGAATATATATTTGGAACTGTTGCCATAAATTCACAGTAATAAGCTGGATATGGTCTGTCAACACCTGAGGTATTTATGATGGGACCACCGAGAATTTTACTCTTCGACGACTTGGAATACTTTTTGCTCTGACTCGGAAGTATTCACTGAGGATCTCTGAAATTACCGCAAAATCTACTTCAAACAAAGAGTAAAAATATATTAACTTGACGATAATAAAAAAAAAATCAACAGAATGGAGCCGATTAAAACTGTTATCCAAAAAATCGTATACTCATCCGGAGAGATTATTTCTTAACAATAAATGAATTAAAATAAATTATAAAAGCTTTGCATAATTTTCAACTCACAAGTAATCGAATACAGTACAAGCTTTTTGTATATCTCTGTAACAATTATGCATTTAACTGCGTCATTTTTTTCGAAATTAAAATTGATGAAGAAGCAAGCCTCCGAGGAAAATAAAAATTATAGATTTTATACCGAGTTCCAATTTGATTGGATCAAAGCGAAATTTTAGTACCTGTATCTTTTTTCTGCGTTGTCCTGCTTCTTGCCAAATTTGCTACTGAATTTCAAGTAAAACCAATGCAAAAACATTGGAATAAATGTCTGCATGTAAAACATGTAATTTTGTGCAATTGTTGACATGGTGAAAGATGTCGTTATCTTGTAATGTACAGTATTTATGAAAAACGAAATATTTTTATTGCCTCTCCTGTACGTATGCGCACCTTATCTGATCATGAATCATTTTCGCTCCCGACGATGACCAACACTTTCACTGATGTTCTTGGCAAAGACCCAGACCACAGGACAATAATTCAAAGGAGAAAGAAAAAGATGTACAGTGTCTTCATCAGAAGAATGGACTTGTTGAGACGTTCAACATTCCAAGAGTAACGATAATTTTTCAAAGCCTTTATAAATACCTACTTTTCTTTTTCTACGAAGGTCATTCGATTGCATTTAAAATGTCTACTCACGTGTTTCTTTCTCCAGAACCAAGCCATTAACATTTACACACTTTGACTGAACGGAATAAACAGGACTTGTACAACACATTTCGAAATTAAAGAGTTGTGTCTCCTAAGAAATATTTCTGAAAAAATGAAACAGCTTCGAAGAAAAAGGGCTCCTCATCGGCAATAAAACCTTTTATTTCCTCAAACGATTTCAGGAATCTGCTACGCTTTCTTGATTCATTTTCCAGACACAATCGTTTCTTTGTAGCAAGCAGACGAATGGATAAGCTAGAAAAGATACGGAAGAAAAAAAAAGACTCTTCAAGAACACGTTCGAATGCTCTGTGTTCGTGTGCCAGCGAAAGCGTTGTCTAAAAGAAAGAAAACAAAGATTCTGTTCAAAGGAACAAGTTTAAAATTGCTGTTTGATGTGCCTTTCGAATTCTACGCGAAGCAGAAATGCTGATGAGACGAATGGCACTGCTCCAAATAACTTCCTGGGTCACATAGTTTATTTTTTTATTTTGCCCAGTTCCTCGATATATACGCCTTTTGTTTCACTCCTTCGTTTCTAAATATCCACACACGAAAAATATTCTCGGCCGTATTCCATCCTTCTCCTTTATTTCAGAGAATTCAAGTTTTTTTTTGTTTCAATGGACGAACAAGAGCACGAAACCCTCCACCATAAGCTGGGTTAACCCATTAACAGTCAAATTTTCTACGCACCCCCTTTTGCTTGATTTCAATTTATTTACACCAAGATACATGAGTGATTTTTGGGGAAATTTAAAGATATGCAGATTTCCCTTGCTATCTGCCATAAGCAACATTTGGGAGCCAGGGTTGTTGCATCTGTTGTGATCAATCAAAATATCAGAAAATGAAACAAAGTATGTTAATGTGTTCAAAACTAGCCAGGCTTCAGGGAATTACTACATTTTTAATTTAGCTGCTGTAGAAAGTACAGTACTTTTCTTGCATGCTTTAATTTTCTAACGGAATCTGTGAGTTTGGTTTAGAAAACTTGCTTCTGTACAATGAAAAATGGAAGAAAATGCTCAAATGATGTGTCTTCGTGTAGAAAGCTTCATTGCGGAGCATAATCACATTTTAAAATTAGTATACAGTACTCAGTTTTTTTTTATGCGGGAGAGAAAATTCCTAATGGAGCCCATGGCAGGTAGTAATGGGGTTAAATAGCTTTTTTTTTTTTACAGCATCCTCGTGTTGATTTCTTGATGTTTTCCGAAACAAGGCTCCCACAAGCACTCCAAGTAATCCCTGATGTTGTCACCGAAGCCGAGGCAATCTTCAAAGACTCTCGTCAGCAT
>CAJPEX010001899.1:3883-47278 GCA_905338405.1 Notodromas monacha
GGAATTTTGTGAGAGGTCAGGGTATTTTATTTATCTTTTCCTTGACTGGTGTGGTGGGGGTTTTTTAGTTGGGAAGGGAGTTGCGAGCAGGAAAGCACCAAAGCTCCCGTTTCGTCATCTGTTTTACAAATTGATTGATTTTCGGAGTTGATGGGTTCCGCCTGAGGCCGGGTTGCCATGCTGCTTTCCATCCACTCCCGGGGGTTTGTTTCTGCGGCTCTGGTTCCCCGCATTTTTTTCAGGCATTCCCGAAGACTTTCCTTTCTTTCTAGTTGTTTCCAGAGGGAAAATTGGAGACATTGATTTGCGTCTTGGTTGACGTGGGGAGGAAAAAGAAATGTCGTGGACTTGCAATTTACTCAAAATAACGAATGCGGGATACTTTTTTTTTTTTTGAGAATGTGAAATTTTTGAGGGCTTTCAGAATCCTCTAGATTTGTCTTCTAAGATTTTCCTGTTGCTCAAAAAAAATAATTGAATAAAAGTAACAATTCCAGCAAGCTTCGGATTATTTCTTGAATCAATTCAAGGAGCCAAAATTAATTATTAGGGAGTTTTCAAGCACATTTTTCAAAGATTCTTGAGATGATTTTTTTCTGCAAGTTGTTCCAGAAAATTACAAACATTGATTTGCGTCTTGGTAGGCGTAGGGGTAAGTAAATGTCTTGGACTTGCAATTTACTCAAAATAACGAATGTGGGATAATTTATTTTGAGAATTTGAAATTTTTAAGAGCTTTTAGAACTTTCTAGATTTTTTCTTGAATTTTGCGGTTCCTTGAAAAATTGTAAAATTTAAATTTAAAATGTTGGCAAGTTCAAAATCATTTCAATCCAAGTTTTGAGAATTAATTTATGGAGTTTTAAAGCGCATTTTATTAGCCATTTTTGACATTCTTCTATTATTTTCTTTTTTTTTCAGAGGAAAACTGCAGACATTGATTTGCATCTTGGTTGGCCTGGGGAGAAAGAAATGTTGTGGTTTTGCAATACATTAAAAGAGGAATGTGGGGAATCTTTTGTGAGAATTTAAACTTTTCATAAGCTTTCAAATCTTTCCATTTTTTCCTTCTGTTATGAGTTTCCTATATTGCTTACCAAATTATTTAATGAAAATAAAAATGTCAGCCAGCTTAAGATTTTATCTTGAATCAATCCAAGGACTCAAAATCATCCAATCATCCAAACTTTTAAAATTTAGGTGTACAAATTTGTCTCAAAATCAGTATATACAGTATATGTCATTATCAATGATACTGATCAATTGTGCTTGATTTTTTATTTGTATATATTTTATGATTAGTACATGAAATCTGTTAGGAATCCATGCTGCGATTATACATGGCCCATTTCAGGTTTCCTTTTCTCAAAATTGTCATGTCAAATATGAAAACATTTGAAAGTTGAATTCATTCAAGAGGAAGGTCTCACTTGATGATTCTGGTTACCATCACCTCAATCATGACTTGAGCATTTATTTGTTGCGAATTATTATTTTTTGGCAGAAAAAAATGGGCGCAATATAAAAAAAGAAAAAAACTTCACTTTGCACTCTCAAACTGATATTTTGTTGCAGCAACTGCCAAACATAATTCTATACCCTTTTTGTCAGGTTATTCATGTTGTGACAAGAATAAGTATTCTTCTCAGAGTGGTGGGCTGAATTCTGTGGTTATAGGAATTCCACCTGATTTTTTTTTGTGCAAACAGTTAAACCATATATAATTTAGCAAATATTTTATTTAATTTTTAAGCCTCCTTGTATTGTCAAGTATATGAAGTCTTAACAACCGCAACATGTCTCTCCCCACGAATAGCACCTCCAGGCTTCGTCCTAATGGAGGGGGGGCCCCGTGCCGTCAATTACCCGGATCATCTCTGGGATCGATCCCGGGGCCACACAGCACCTTTTGGAGAGGTGGAAGGATAAAGTTCTTGCTGAGATTTTCTCCTTGTTTTTTTTTTCCAGAGGGTTCTGTGCGAAAACTGAATAACTGAAGGGAATTTTGAAATGTTTGGAATTTCTATAGCTGTCATATTTTGTGGAAATGGTTCCCTTAATTAGGTTTTTGCTGGTGCATATGAAGAATTTGAATAATCAACCACTGTTTCATTTTGTTTGTGTGGCTCACTCAAGGGGGGATTTTGAGTTGGAAAGTATTTGACATCAGACAATTCAGTAACGTGCTCGATCATTTTTAAAATTTATTTTTGGTTTTTTTAAAGTTTCATCAATTTCTAAAAACTGAATACCTCTCCAAAATAAAAATTAAGAAAATAACTATGTGGGAGAGTATATGGATCTAAAAGCTTTTCCTATTGTTTTCACTCACTCAAGGGGGAATTTTGAGATGGAAAGCATGTCATATTAGACAATATTTGCATTTGATTCATTAACGTGCTCGAGGATTTTTGAGTTTATTTTCGAATTTTTTTCATTCAAATTTCATCAATTTCTGAAAATTGTAATACAGTACTATATTAACTCTCCAAACTCAGAATTAAGAAAACAATGAAAACACCCTGTTTAGGAGCGTATTGCAATGCAATACGTATATGAGCGTAACGCAATGTGATACGTATATGAGCGTAACGCAATGCGATACGTATATGAGCATATTTCAATGCATACTGATATCAAAAAGAAAATCATGTAACTTCAAAAAAGTAGGCTTCTTTATTACTTCAATGTGTCAGGAATTTGCAGTCTGTTTCATTGCTGCAAGCAATAGTCAATTGGCTGAGTATCTTTTTTCTGAAGATACTGTATTTACATTCATTAAAAAAAACTCCAATGCATAAATATTGTGCTTTTTTTACTGCACTTATGCTACATGAAGTATAGAATTTTCTCATAAGATAATGTTTACTTAAGAGGTTTCTGCAAAAATAATGCTTAGCAGTTATTGCAAACCTTATTGCATTATTCCATTGGAGGTTGGGAGCTTTTTGAATAAATCTGGTAACACGAGTTCAAGTAAAAATAGTACGTAAATAAGTAGTGACTACCGTTTGACGATCGTCTATAAAAACTTACATGTTACACCGTTTTTAACCTGTTTTTTTAGTTGTAATGTCATGACTTTGACGTGGAAAAGCATTCATTGATGTCACAGAATTGAAGTGACATTTTGTTAAAACTGTAAATTATCAAGGAATTTTAGACACTGGAAGAGTTTCTCTATTGTGAAGTTCAGAAGTATATAAGTTGTGTAACCAGAAAAAAATATTTTCTGCTTTTCTGGTGGGGGAGAAACATCTTTGACAGGAGTTTCTTTAGAAACCTCCTGTAAATGGTCCCTGAGCCAGCTGGAAAGGTGTGTGCACTGTAATACTGAGTTGATGCTATTGTGTGCACAAGTAGTAGCTGCAGCAAGAGCAGTAAAAAAAGAGCTGTTCAGCACAAGGGGGATCTCTTCCTGATCCCCCCCCCCCCCTGCAGAAAAAAAACCCAGACAAGGACGTGGGGGGATCCCTGAGATCTCCCCCCCCCCCCCACCCTTGTGGGAACAGTTTTGGGGGTTCTTCACCAGCATGATGATCCACACAACTCCAACTCTCTGATCATTTAGGAGTTATTTTTCCCTCAGGCCTTATATAATATATTTTTTATTTTATATCCTTTTTGTTGGTCAGTGGGGAAATAATTGGTTTCTTTTAGTGCCTGGTCATGAACGCAGTCATGTCACAACTGGTTTCTTGTTGTGGGCAGCAATTAAGGGACCTCCACAAATCATGATTTATTCTACATCCTTCCAGACGTGTCAGGGAACAGACTTTTAATTGTTGAGGATTGATGCTGATGAATCATTCATTTGGTGATGGTACAGAAAGATGTCGCTTTAGTTGCTTCCTTTACTGATTTTATCTTGAAGGACAGTGGGTGATATTTCATGCTTTTTATCTTGGCATGATAAGTCTGGGTAATGGGATATTTTGACCTCACAAACAGGGTATTTGGTTTTTTTGTTGGAAAATCATAATTATGTAGTTGAAGGGCTTTGGACTTATTGTCATTAGTTGAAAACTAGAGAAATGCGCTATTCTATATTTTTAAGGGGATACCGTGGTCAAATTTTAAAGTTTTATTCCTGCATAGAAAATGCAAGTTATTTACTTTTTCTTTAAAAAAATGAGATTAAATTTAAGTATTTTAAATTTTCTGAATATGCTCCAGATTTACTACCAGAACTGAATTTCTGTTTGCAATCCATTTAAGAATTTCATACATTGTGTCTAATTGCGCAAAAAATTCCGGAAAGTGACTGCCAGAAAAATATATATTTTTTAAATTCAACTTGAAAGATGTCGCTCCTGTTCAGCGCAGCTTGATGGAATAATCGCTCGTATTCTCTTGAAGATGTCGCTCGAATCTGTTGTAGAATGAGTATCGGATACCTCGCCTCGAGGCTGTTTTTATATTTATCTATCGAATGTTGGTCTAGGTTTTTTCTTTCATTTTTTCTTTGGGATTTTTTTTCCCTTCTTTTAAATGGAGAGTGATGTGAAGGTCGGCTGCTGCTGCTGCTGTTGGGGGACAGGATCCCCCAAATACCTAAAGGACAGCCACTGCAAAGGACCGGGGGTCCCCTGGTTCTTTAGCGCGGACGCGGTTTTATTGGAGGTTAGTGCCGGAAGGAAACACAGGAAGTCCATAAAAGTTCTCTCTCTCTGAGAGAAAACGGCCCACTTTTTGATGCGCAAAAAGCGTTTAGGGATTGCCTGCATTATTTTTTTCTTCTTGGTCGTGGGCGGGTTCTATATGAGAAACAAGGTTGCCGGACCTTTTTAAATCAGAATGAAATGAAATACCGAAGAAAACTTGCTGATGATTTTATTTTGTTGCTTTTATTGTGCTTGAGGCAAAAAGTTTTAGTGAGCACGAAAATAAAAGCTTCTGACCCAACATGAAAGTCGCCCTAGAAAATTCTGATTTTTGTTTCTGGAATGTGGCATATTTCTGTTGGATTTCTTCCAGCTGATGAGAAGAATTTACTCAAGTATAGTAAGCTCAAGTCCGAGGGAATCCGTACTTTTTATTGCAAATTTTTCAAAATTCTGCCAATTTTTGTAATTGAAATAAAATTTGGTTTTTTTCTGTGGATTCGGGCAAGGGTTGAAAACGAAGGATTTTTTAAATATTGTATCATCGTGCCGATCCAATTTTTTTTCCGACTGCAGTTTTGAAATCAGACGCGACAAATTCTCGCCAAACTTTTTAATGTTGTAAAGTATATTTTGACAACTTCGTTTTGACAATAAATTGAAATCACAGGCACTGCTTTCAAAGGTTCTTGAGTTTTTAAGAGTTTTTAATTTTTGTGAGGTCCGGAGAATATTGTGTAATTTCCCGGGATTTCGCGAAGACACAGAAAGAAGGAAAACTTAACTTTGTCAAACTCGAACATTATTTTTAAAGTATTTTTTTTCTCCCGTGAAATACTTTTTTTTTATATAGTTTCTTGAATACTCAGGGTTTCTGTGGAATTATTTTTGAGCTTGAACGAGCAACAGTTCCGCCGACATGTCCAGCAGGGATTTTATAAAAATTTGAAAAGTTATTACTATTTTAAATGCATTTCTTCGACCGTTTTGTCAGACAAATTTTTGTTTAGCAACTCAAACAAATCTTCGGTAAGTTCAAAAGGCTACATAACGACGATAAATGGGGAGTCAATTTTTCTTCGAATGTCGCAAACGAATTTTCAAAATCTTGAAAAAAAATTTATTTAGACTTCATTTTTGAGTTGTAAGTCCAAGGAAGCAAAGACTTGCCAATTTTTTTAGGTGAAGCGAAGAAAAAGGAGCGGAAATTTCGAAAGTGTCAATCGAAAAATTATTTATTTTTTTCTGAAAAAATTGCGGCGTCCTTTCGTTGTTATTTATTTATTCATTTTCTTTTTCGCTGATGTAATCAGTGTTTGTTCCAGAATTGGAAAGACGTGATTCATGCTTGGCGCCTGATCAGAGCAGATAATAAAAAAAGCGCCGACTGATTGACTCCGCGTTGATGATTAGATTATTGTCAATCGGGTGGGATTTATTCCGGGGCAAAACTCTATATAGTTGTTTTGTTTTTTTCGTGGGGGGCGGGATTCTGGTTTATTTCATTTCTTTTTTCAATTTCTGTACAGTTTATTTTCTTCTTGGTTTTTTTTTGTTTTGTTGCTACTGATCGGACCCGAAGAAGCCACTTCCGTCCCGCGAAGTCGGGTTTCAGTTCCGCCCGAGACCCGGTCCGAGGCTCACCTCAAAAACCCTGGCTCGTGTAATACGCGAATTTTTTCCTGTGGGAAACTGTTGATGAGATTTTTTGAAGCTTGTTTTTTTATTTATTCATTTATTTGAATTGTATCGGTGTAGTACAAATAATAAAAAAATCTGCAGATGAAGTGGTTTATTTGTGCCGGAGAAATTTAGGCTGGCGTGTCTTGTCGCGAATTTCCGAGCAGAAAAATATCCGAGAGTGTATTTACGCTATTGTATATGTGTTTCATTATTATCTATAACTGTATAAAACTATGAATAAAGGATTATGTTCGAGGTATTCCAGTTGCTGAGAAATTTATGCGAAGTTTTGTTCAGTTTTTTTTCTTTCTGAAAATATCCTTTGGAGAAAGGTTCATTATTGGTTTAATTTCTGAAAAAATATCCCGAAGTGGATTTACGCTAGTATAAATTTTCTTTCCGACCTTTTATTGATTAAAATTATTAATAAAATGATGACCCTTGAAATAATTTTTTTGCATTTATTGGAAGCTTTGTTCAGTTTTTTTCTGTGGAAAAAGGTCCATTATTTATTTCTGCAGAAAAAGATATCAGGAAGTGTCTTTACTCCATAGTAATTTTTCTTTCTGATGATTTGATAGTTAAATTATGATTAAATGGATGACCTTCAGTTTTTCTGGGTTTTTTTGTTGCAAATGCCCTGTGGGAAATGGTACATTAATTTATTTACCTTTCGAGCAGGCAAATATTTCGAAATAATGCATCTACCCAATGAATCGTGTTCTTTTATGATTGATGATTTGCCCAAATTTTGATTAAGGTTTCTGAGAAATTTCTTGGAAGCTTTGTTCAGTTTTTCTCGGGAATTTCTTTGAGAAGAAGGTCCCTGATTTTAATCAATTTGGTTTTCTTCCTTTGTGTAGTTCTGTGATGACTTCCTTAGGTTAATATAGTCGTGTCAGGGGAATTTAGTGGAAACCTTGCCTAATTGTTTCATGCTTGAAATAAATGTTAAGAATATTAATAACCACGCCTTGTTAACGCTTTGATTCAATGACGACTTCTGCAGCAATTTATTTTGGGAGAGACTAAAAAAATTTATTTGCGAAATTCACTCGAGCAAAATGATCGAGCATTTTTTTCATTTTTTATGTTCCGTTTACATTTTCATCAATCCTGGAATTCGTTGTGAAGTTTCAATTCTTTTTCGAAGGAAATCTCTCTTGGAATCTAATTTTTTTTCGGAATTGGAATTGAAAATCTTTTCACGACTGCATATTTACATGATTTTGAATGTCTCCAGGTCTGTGATATTCTTTCTTTTTGGGGAGAGATTAATGACAGAAAATCATATTTTCAACGGCAAAAATTATCCGTGTGATTGATGAATGAATTTCATCGATTTAGTGAATTAATCATCTTGAGAGTTCATAATTAAGTTTTGAAATGCAATTTTGTATCATTTATTATAGGAACTCATGAAAAATAACCCGCATTCGTGAGCAATTTTTTTTTTTCAAATCCATAAGTTTTCGATTCTCGTGATCAATTTTTCCTATCGTAAATCACGAGCATAAAAATAATTGGTGAAATTAAGCAACAGTTTTTTTTTTACATCTTTTCTTGAAATAATTTGATTATTCAGCTGTTGTTTCATAAACATATTTAAAAACGTGTAAATCTGAATATCGTTTTCTTGAAGGTACTTCGACTGCTTCGAGATTTACGTTTATTACGCGAATGGGGAGATGTAACATTTACTGTGAATTGTAATTATTGATGAATAGATAAGAAAAACATGGTGATTGGATCATGAATACGAAATGTTGGGTACAGTACTTGCTGTAGTTCTGGCAGAATCAATGCAATTGGTTTATATATTCCAATCCGCTCTTAATTACAACTTCATCGAGAATATATACCGGAAAAATTCCATGATAATTTTGAGAGGAAATTCTGGTCTTGAAAAAAATATATATTCTCAAAAATGGGAAATATTTTTGAAAATATTTCCTATCAATTCCAGAATTTTACCGCTATGTTCTTGAGAGAAAATCTGAAAAATGGAATTATTATGCAGGCAGACATTTTAATTTAATTACTTAATTACGACTTCATAGAGAAATTATGCCAGAAAAATTCCATAATTATTTTGACTCCTTTAAGGACAGAACTTTTTTAATATATAAGCGTTTTTACCCTTAGTAAAAACTTTTATAAAGGATAGTTAAGGTCTTAAAATGGCGATAAAAGAACTCTCTTATTTTAGCCCTTTTAACTTAAACTGTATCATGGAGGCAGACATTTTCTTCATTATATTAAAGAAATGAAATAACACAACAAATACATGATAACGATTATGTGGTCACGAGGAAATTTATTGAAAACCAACCGTTGAAAAAAAAAGTTTTTGTGGACAGCTGCAGAATTTTCAAATTTAAGTTTACTCTACTTGAACTTCTTTGAAGGTGTTGTGTGATGATCTGAAACTTGACAAGATCTTGTAAATTTTGACAGTATAAAGAATGGAGAAAAAAATCCGAACTGATTTCTCACAAATATTTTTAATAAAATCAGAACAGTTTCTTCTTGCCGTGATCTAAAGGGAGTGAAAATATTACGGTACCGGTATTTTAAATGTTTATTTATGAAGTTTGTCGACGTACATCAATGTATTTTGTTCAAAAGTAATATTATTAAAAATCTCTCACAACCTTCGATGATGAAGCACTAAAATTATTCAAATATACATTTTTGAAAACGCCGAAAAGCCGTATTTTTTCCAGTGTTTCGCGCTTGAACATAGAACTGTTCTTCCTCTTTCCTTTTTTTTCGGAATTCAGAAAATACATTTATGAAACTCTTTAAAAGCATCAACGAATATTTTTGTGAGGAATATAAGAATGGAATGTGTTGTGGACAAAGACAATAAGGTTCTTTTGGGTGACCTGAACTCGGGTTCAGCTGTTGCTACGTCCTGTGGGAAATTGTTTTCCTATATTTATGCGCTTTCGTCGCCATCTTTTTTTTTTTTACCCTTCAGAATCACACCTTTTTTTATCCTCATTTTCGTATTTATTGATGTCAAAAGCAGAATTTGAAAAGATTGAAAACGTTACTCACGACGTGCTGTTTTCTGGGTTTTGTTTTTAGTTTTATCGAATAAAATTAGAAGCGATTTCTGACCGTGAAAAATGTATCATTCAGTATATATGAAATAAGGAAAATCGATTCCATTTAAATTTGTGCCAAGAAAAGTATCTTTGTCAAATAACATGAAATTATCAACATGAAGACCAATAGTTTTGAATTTTCAAAAGAGAATTACGTCAAGTTTTGTTATGGGGGAAACGAAGCTTGTTGAGATTTATTTTCTGCAAAAAAGAAAGAAAGAAAAGAGAAACGTTCAAATTAAAGCATTTGTATTATTTCCATGCTTTTTTTCATTTGCAGTGAAATTCCTGAGCTGGAAATTTCTTCTGCCATTCTATGCCTTATTCCCTTTTGGAATGAATGAATCCCATATGTTCCCTGATTAAACCTTCTTTAAAATATACATTTCAAAGAAATACAATTTCTGATTTTCGCCTAGTTTTTCTCAGTCAAAACGTGTGAAAAAGAAAAAAATGAAGTCTCAAATTTCAGAAAGAAGTCATATTGAGTTTTTTTTTTTTACTTTAAACCCTAATTTTGTACTTGATGAACTCATGTTCGTGTCCATTTTTTTAAACTTGGGCCAAATTAAAAAAGATAAAAATTGTTTGCCGTTTCTATATAGAATTAAAGATGGAAATTTCAACCGATTTTCNTCCTGAAAGTTTCAGCTTGCTAGCTAGTCGGGAAGTGAGCAAAATTTGAGTTGAAAAATTTGATCCAGACAAACAAACGGACAAGAAAGCAAGTTAATAAAAACGTGTTAAAAACATGAAGATTTTCAAAAATGTCATTTGGTTGTAGTTGAGAACTTTTTTGTCAATCAAGATTTCAAGAATCTATATAGGCACCAAAATGTTCAAGAGCCACTTTCTTGCCAAAATAAGGTGTTACAAGCTGCATTTGCAAATTTTTTTTAGTCATTTTGTTTTTCCATGTGTTTATCTGTTGATCTCTGCTGATCACATGCAAATATTTTTAGGAGAAAGTTTTCTGGACTCACTCACAATATGAAATGTGGTAAAATGAGCATCTGTAGAATTCTTTTTTTTTTTTGGAATTTGATTGGGAACTTTCTCAGAATTATAATTTATTTTGTTTTCATGATTCCTTATTATTTTATTTTTTGAACACCCAAGAAACGTGAAAGACCAATTTTTGTCAAGGCGATTTGAATTTATCATTTTTGATAGTCACACTTGAGATTATCAGCCAGAGTCTCAATAGCTATAACCAAGAAGTACAGTATTTCAATTTATTTCAAAATTAATTGATTTTCTGTTAGAAACAAAGTTTATCATAGTATAGTTCTTGCAGGGTTCTGCATTAATTTTGACAATCTATTTTCACCTCCAGTTGTACATGGCTTCATATAGAATCCCAACTATATGACCTTGATTCAATATTACATCAGCACTTGCATACATTATAAGAAAAAGGGAAACCTCAAGTCACTCAACCATTTAGACCTTTCTTACTTGATTTAGCCTTTTCTTGTCAATCAAAAATGAAGTGTGCATGGGCATGAGGGAGAACAAAAAAAGGGCAAGGAATAATTTGTGTACCCAACTGTCACCAATACCACAAAGAAATCCCCACCTCACTACTTATCCCCAATGAAACATACAGGAAATGGTTTCTCTTCCCCACTCCTCAGAAGCACAAGAGAGAGAGAACCCAAATGGTCGAATGGCGTGTGGGAAAAAGATGAGTAACCCGAGAATGAATAAATCACATCTTCCTTTTTTCACCCCCCCCCCCCACTCTTACCCCCCATATATACCCTGTGTGTGTGTGTCTTGCATGCTGATGGGGCCCAAGGTTCCATGCCAGAGGGGATGAGAAAGAAAAATAAAAAAATGGGGGGGGGGAGGGATTTTCAATCATGGGAATGGACAAGGCTGAAATATTGGCAAGTACTGGATTTGACTTTTCTTTTCTTTTGTTTTTTTTTTCTCAGCTCCCACCTGGTTGTTTTTCAATATATACACTCTTGGCACATTGGGAAATTATGAATTTCCTTATGCTTGTTGAACCATGTTTTGGGGGATTATGATCATGTGCTGGGTGTGGGGAGAGATGGGTTTGCTGTGAGTTCTCAGTCCCTCTCTCTGTGATTAAGCTTGTCAAAGAGCTGTGAAAAGTAGCACTTGTCACACAACCAACTGATTTTCTCCTGTCATTTTGGGCTTGTTATTCTGTCTTGCCTCAGACAGATATTTTCCCTGAAAATAAAGGAAATATACTCATGATGATGATGATGAGTGTTCTTCATGCTTTCTTTCAAATTGTATCTTCCATTGATTTTTTTGCTGTAAATGCTCCAGGTTTCTGATCTCTGAGATCACTGAGGGCAAAATTTCAAATGGCTGATGAGAAATTGTATCAGTGATTTCTGAAAATGGAATAATCCAAGGTATGTTCTGTGGATTGAAAATTATTGAGAAAGTTTTCTTGATGGAATCCATCAAAAGTAATATTGTACCAGATGTCGCTATGTTTCAATGAGGAACAAGAATTTCAGATTATTTGTGATTTCAAGTTGCCTTCATCATGAATGGTTGTAAACAAGTATTTTTACTGCAATATCCTGTGTTTGATAAAAGCCCATCATGAAATTCACTACTGCAAATCAGTCTATAATTTGTGGAATTACTCTAGGTGTCAATCCTAGTTGAGAGTGGGTATTGTATGTGGGAATAAAGGGGGATGCAAATTTTTGAAGTGTCTTCACCCCATTTGTTGTTCTGTTGTGGTTTGTGCTATTATTTTACATTTCTGTGTTGAATTTTTTTATTTCTATGGTGCCAATTACCTTTTTTCATTATTTGTGTGGTTATTCTGAGTTTAATTAAACCCCCTAGGTGTCACTCCTATTGGATCTTGTTTTATGAAATATTGGAAGGGTTAATCCAGTTCAATATAATACTTTGTTAAGCGTTATTATATTTTTTTTGTGTTTTAGATATTAAATTCTGCATTTTTTCATTTTCCTGATGGAATGTGTGTCATGTAGGTGTCACTCCCATGTTGAATGTTCAGAATTAAATTTTCTAACACACTCATGAGGCTTCTTGGTTGGAATACAGTAATTTTATTGATTTAGTGAATATGTTAATTTATTGCAGCTCTTTTCAAGCTAATGTATAGTGTGGGTGATGTTGAGTTCTTGGAAACACTCCAGATGTCACTCCTGATTGCTCGTTTTTTTTATTTTTTTAGAGAGAGATCTGCAGAGTTTCTATAGGTTGATTTGGAAGGGAATATTCTGAGACATGCTCGAGTATTTCATTTTATTTTTTGTGCATAGGAAAGGGAATAAAATTCAGGATGAAATTTTTGATCGAGATGACTTGGGTTCAAGTCACGTTGGGGGACGAGTCCAGGGTGTTCGAATTTTTTTTTTCGGTGACGATCCCTTCGGGTCCGGTTTTGCGTGCATAAATATCCGAAATTGCGTCAGGAACATAAATATATTATGCATCGCATTTTCCCTTCTATCCCTCGTCTTTCATTCCCCCCTTTTTCCTCTCGTTTTTTCGCCTATCTTCATCTTTTTTTTTCTGGCGTTTTTCTGGTGGGATTTATTCCATCTCTGGGTTATTCCACGTGTCATCGCACGGCGTCCAGCAGAAAATTGGAACTCGTGAGTTCGAGAAAATTCGGGGGTTTTCTTTCTAAAAAGAATAAAAACATTCAAAGGCAATCCACGAAAACAAAGACATTAGAAATTCAAGAAATGAAATATCCAACTTGTGAATGACTCTCCATATTTTGAAAGAATGAGGGTTTGAGACGTTCTTCTTCTGTCAACGGAAAGATGAGAATTTGGATTCAATTTTTCTTCAGTCCATTCAGTTTTCCTTTTATTAAAAAATATTTTTTCAATTTCACAGTTTGCAATTAAAAAAAAGAATATTTTGTCCATTTTCGCTCTTGAAAGATCATCTAAGAATGACATTATTACAAAAAAATCTCTTGAATATTTTTCATTTATTTTCAAGTGAATATTGAAGCTAGTGTCTGTGGTTTTTCATCATTTTACCATGAGTGAAAAGTGTGTGCTTTTAACATTATCAAGATTAGTACTGAGCGTTGAAGTACTTTTTTTTAGATACCTTGTAAGTTATGGATTGATTGCACTTATTGGGGACAGATGTCACCTCAATATAAGTTAGTGTTCAAGCTTGATCAAAAGAGTATATAAGCATGAATAAAAAATAATAATAAGCCCGGTACAGGGGCCAGACTTCCTTCTTGGAATTCCTGGGTTAATGATAAAATGTATTTCACTCAGAATACTAACTACAGTGGCCCCCTGCCTAACAGACCTCCCGCCTAAGGGATTTTTGCCTAACAGACCACTGCAGGCAGTTTTTCCTGCCGCCCAACACACAAAATCCGCTAAACAGACTTCTTTTGGCTTAAAATTAGTGTTGAAAATTTAAATTTATAATTTTTTCTATTATTGAATTTGTCTAAAACACTTTTTGTCTAATAGTCTTTTCCGTTGCCTAAATTAAGTTCATTAGACGGGGTTGACAGTACTCAGTGAAGTCTTGCTTCAACTACTGGATTGAACTGGAACAATTCTCTACCTACACATTTTTAACACGTTTTTATTAACTCGCTTTCTTGTCTGTTTGTTTGTCTGGATCAAATTTTGCAACTCAAATTTTGCTCACTTCCTGACTAGCTAGCAAGCTGAAACTTTCAGGATAGCTTAGAAACTGATGACAATGCAATCTTTTGTGAAAAGAATAATTATAAGAATATTTTTTAAAAAGAATAAAATAATTATAGTAGATTAAAAAATTAATCTAAAAAACCACGTTTTTCAAGTAAGACTAAAAAGCACAAAAAAATTTAGTAGATTAAAAAATTAATCTAAAAAACCACGTTTTCAAAAAGCAAAAAATAACCTTAAACGTGGTGCGCATGGAGATTGTTGGGAAGAAGTGAAATACAAATGAAATAGATGCGCACCACGTTTAAAGTTATTTTTTGCTTTTTGAAAACGTGGTTTTTTAGATTAATTTTTTAATCTACTAAATTTTTTCTCTACCTGACTTGACTAGCTCAACATTCAATAGTTAACCTTCATCTGGTTTTACCATTTGTTTTAGAGGTGGGGGGGGGATGAAACTCTAGTAAATACTGAGAAAGTACATCAATCATGGCGCACTTGCCCAACAATTGTTGAATTTTATTTCCTTTTCAATCGAATTTCCTAAATGAATTGCAGTGCGCGTTTAGAAACCTTCAAGTGCTTTAAATGTTCGCAAAACGCGACATGAGTTTCATTATTGACATGTAAAAATCCGGATGATGAGGAAGTGTTGTTCTTCATGTTGCTGCTGTTGTTGTTTCCATTGGCCCCCAAGGTGTGTGTGCATAAACCTATATGGAAGAAGAAAAAATATATATATATTTATATGTATGCAGACCGCAAAATACGAAGCTCGTTGTTCCAGGTGCCACGGGGCAACAATGATGGATGTGGCGAGAAAAACGAGAAAACGTCTCATTTTCGAGTCTTGCACGAGAGAGAGAGAAAAAAAGACGCAATAATAAGATATACTGTACTGTATATACTGTATATAGAAACGAGCAAATAAACAAACAAACAAACAAACAAGCGAGAATTTTACAAAGCGATTTAACGATGTTCATTTCCGCTCCTGGTTCCTTTTATTTTTATTTTTCTCGTATAATTATTCGGATTAGATTTATTTTTTCTGTTGTGGTGTGTGTGGTTTGTTTTTGCCTTTTTGTGGAATTAACGACGAGTTTATTTCGTTTGCCCCGAGGGGGCTTCTGAACATGGGGTTCTTTGGATTTAAACCAAAAATGTATCAACATTATTTATTGTTGTTCCTTGTATAATCTTTTTGATTGACCCCGAGATGCGGTTTTTTTTTTTTTTTTCAGGGGTATTTGCCATAATTCGATGTTATTTGTGGTCTTCTGGAAAAGTCTGATCCTCCGAATCGGAGCATCTGTTCTTCGAAATAAACCCAATTTTCTGCGACTGTTCTAGGTTTGAAAAATTTTATGTATTATTCCATGCTTAAAAAAATTAAAATTTATTCCGCAGCTGCTGATGAAAATCAATGGAGAATTTCTTGAAAAAATTTTAAGCCGAAATAAACCATAGATAAAATATGCATACGATTTCGGATTCTATTTGCTGTGCTGATTTTTTTTTAGAAAAGAAAACTAGACTTGCATAACAATTGAGATTTTTAGATCGTTGAATCCTACCGAATTGTCAATTTATTGCAGGAAAATAAAATAAAATTGACGCGAAAGATGAAGAATTTAATGTCAATGAACTACTTCATGATTTCGAAATTTATTTGCTGCTGAAGTTTTGCTCAGGCTCTGAAAGAAGACCTTCCTAACGATTCCACTGGTACCCGACCAAAAGCCTCCCCTGCCAAAACCCCGCTAGGTCAAAAGTCCCCCCCCCACTATTTTTTATGCAAGTTTCATAACAGTGTTTGGTGGCCCTGAAAATGGCTGCTTGGTTTCATTAGTCCTCAAAAATGACTGTTAAATAATCATATTGCCTTCTGCAGCCTCTTCCTCAGTGTCACTGATGATACTCTCAATGTCATTTTCTTCTCAATGTGGCCCTCTTATCTCATCTACTTCTTCATTAGCACATTTCTAGCGCCTAGTACTCTGGCACTTGTGCTCTTCAACATGAATAAATATCCATTGTAGTATTCCTTTTTCACCCCTCATCTGATTTTTGATGATCTGAAGTGCACCAGCCATCGGATCAACAAGGTGAACTGTAGATTTTGCAGAAGCCAGTAAGTGATGATGCTTTCACATTCAAAGAATCACTGATGACCACTGCTGCAGGTGAGGAATCCCTTTATATACTCAACTTACAAACATATTGGTACTTGGCCTTGTCCTGGGCCTGCTGGTGAAAGGTGCAGCTTACCATCAAGAGTTACAAGAGGACCTGTAATCCCCAATTTTTGCACCAAGGGGGGGCTTTTGGCAGGGAGGGGGGCTTTTGACCTCAGGGGGCTTTTGGACTACACCCATTCCAATTTATACTATGAAATGAATGTGCATTATTCTAAATTCTCAATTTTTTTTTTAAGGAAAAAAATTTCAGTCAAACGTATGCCAATCAATTGAAAGTCAATCAAGAATTTCTCACATAAACCTGCCGACGATCTCAAACTTTATTTGCTGTGAAATTTGTATTCAGACAAGAAAAGTAGACTTTCTTGACTATTAAAGCTTTAAAATTTTTTTTTCTGTACTCAATTTTCCCAATTTTTGCATGGAAATATGCCGAAATAAAATGTTAAAACGTTAAAGACACATTGAAAAATTCAAATTCACCATATTTTCCCATATGAAACTCAGCTGAACCATAATGTATTTTTCAGGTGCATTTTAGGGAATACGTAGCAAGAAGCCGCAATTTTATATTTTTTATTTTAAGTGGGAGAAAGAAGCTGATTTATTTTGTTATTATTTTTCGGAAGCCATTCTGCCATGATTATTATTTTGCCCCCAGAATGCGCAAGAAACAACGCCTTTCGCGCGTGTCATTGATGGATGCCGGGTTGCTTCAGCATCCAGGTGAAATCTCTGTGCATTTATTCCTGGGGTTCTTTTTTTTCTTCTTCTTCTATATATATATACGGGTTCCTTTATTTATATTGTTCCCTTGTTCATGGTCGTGATTATGATGATGACATGGAGAACAAGCCTATTGTTTGCTCTCTGGTTGCCGCCGTGTTCGAGTCCCGGGGAAAAAAGTGTATCAATTACTGCGTTGGCTCGGGTTCGCCTTTTCGGGCGGTGTGTTATTACCCCTGTGTGTGTGTGTGTGTGTCGTGATTTTTGTTTTCCTTTGGCTGCTGGATTATTGTTTCCATAGGGTTTCCAACCGTTATTTTAAATTAATTTTAAATTCAGGAATTGTATACGAGCCTCCTGAATGAATAATAAGTTACACGAAGTTGAGAGAATAATATAGGTACATTTTCGCATTATTCGGGAACGCCTCGATTTTATTTTAGTTCTTGTAAAATGCTGTATTTTGTGTGTGCGTGAATAATCGAGTTTTTCCTTTTTTTTCTACCAGAGTTTAAATTTTAAAGAATTTTCTTCCGTTAAATTAGGGATTGATTGTTCGTGCAAATTCAAATTTCACTTCGGTCTATCCGACGAGGAAGAGTTTTTATTTACCTTGGAACCAACTGAAAATATTTTTTGGAAACTTTTGCTGTTGAGTCAGTATCAAAACCCCGTAATTAAAGGGTTCAAGTACGGAGAGATTAGTTAACGAAGCAGAATAAATATCAGGAGAATTTTCACGATTCTCGGGTACCGCTGAGGTACACGATTTTTTTTCAATTGAGATTAATTTCGGCAGAGATTTTCAGAAAAGTCTAAATTTTTATGCGCTTTACAAATTTGTTCGGGATTTTCTAATTAAATATACGCTTGATTAATCATTCGAAAAAATCTTGAAAATCATCTCGATTCAAAATTTTTCGATCCTGAATTTAAAAAAAAAATTTTTTGCCAAAAATACAATGGCTCGGACTTGAATCTTTGGCAACACTGCGATATTTTTCTGTTTTCATATACGATGGAAAAATATATAGAAACCCTCACACACACACACAGCAAAGTAAGTCGAAGAGGTGAAATTTCACCACAGGATTAATTTCCCTTCGCAGCAAGAGAAAATCCGATTTTCAGTGGATCACCATTTTTTACGTGTTGCGAAAACCAACGCCAATTTTTTTAACAACGGACACAAAAAATTAAAATAAAAAACATGATTATCCCGATACGAAAAAAAAATTACTGGATGAGCCAAGCTGATTTTTTGAAAGAAAAGAATCGAGCTTGAATCGCTGAGGAATTGAATTGCGGAAATTATTAAATGTCAAAAATACCTCTGCAAAATTTTGGGGAGTTTTAAATTAAATAGCTATATTCTATTTTTTAATGGATTCGATCCTGAAATGAAGATTCTTAGTGGAGCTTGAATATTCTTCTCTATTTGAAAATTAACAATATTTTTTTTTATGAATGACGAAATTATTTTATAAGGTGGGAGCTTTTCAAGTAGAACAATAAATATATGTTGAGACCTTGGGTGGTGGTTGATTGGACCAGAGAAACCAGTTTGTCCATCAGTTGTAAGGTATATACGCTTTTTTTTTTTTCATCCTTTCTGAACCTTCTGGAGCAAGTTGAGGGTTTTGGGTTTGAGACCAGCCTGTGATTTACTGGCAGTTGAAACCCTGTGGTTACAAGTTGGTCCTTGTGCTGAACCTACTCATTAGTGGCTTTCTCAGAGGGGCAAAATGCTAATAGCTACTTCAAGTTTCATTCCTACTCTTCAGATGCCTTCAGTGTCTTTTTTTTTCTTGCAGACTTCTGATGCGATCCATTTTTTATTTATTTTATGGAACCCAATGAATTTCATCAAATTTAGTTCTTTGAGTATCCAGGGGAATTCAATAAATTTCATCAATTTTGATATTTGGGATATTACAGGGAATCTAACTAAAGTATATTTGCATCAACTTTATTTCTTTGGATATTATATGAAAAAACGAATGACTTTTATTATTTGGTATTTACAGAATAGGAAATCCACTAAATTTCAGGATATATGCTCTTTTCATTGAATATCATAGAAAACCCAGTAAATTTAGTTCTTTGAATATTATAGGGAATTTTTTGAATATCATTAAATTTGCTTCTTTGAATATTACAGGGAATATAACTAATTGCATCAACTTTCTTTGTTTAAATATCATTGAAAACCAAAAAATAAATTTAATTTTATTATTTGATATCAGAGGGAATCCAGTAAATTTCATGATATATACTTTTTCCATTGAATATCATAGAAATATCAATAAATGCCATCACATTTACTTTTTTTAATCTTACATGAGGAATCCGTTAAATTTCTTCAAATTTGCTGTTTAGAATATCATGGAAAACCAGTATATGGTTGAATTTACTTGAAATCGAGTTTTTAATTTAAATATTTCAAGATGTTACGAGAGATAAAAAAGGAGGCTTGAAATCGGTCAGATAATCTTCCAATAATGAATTTAATGGTCGTCTACTGCAGTTTTTGGATTTTTCAGTATATGTCAAAGAAATATTGGAAGTCCTTCAATAAAGAGACGAAGAAAAATTGGGATTTCTTGGGGGTATTTTGAGAGATTCGAGGGATTTTCAACTGGGTAAACGGGATCCTGGGAATGGAGAAATTTCATCAACCAGTCTCGCAACAAAAAAAAAATGGAGGATTCTTTTAGCACAGCAATTTGGCCAAAGTGCACGCAAAATACCTGCGGTGCAAGGGGGATTAGAGAATATCTTTCTCATTGTGCTCATACGACGGTTTTTCAGAAAGTTTGACACATTTTTACGTGAAAACCGAAGAGATTTTTTTCATTTACCGGCGGATATATATGTGTAAGAATTTTTCATGCAATTTTTAAAAAATAAATTTTGCAAAAGACGGCTGACAATAATTTGAATGTGTGTCAAACGGGGTCATTTTCCTGTGCGCATTTTGAAAACTTATATCCAGCATGAGTATGAGCGTAATCAATGTTTATTCGCAAGAAATTTGACTAAATTTCGTTTAAAAAGTTCAACTCAAATTCACTTTTTCTCTTAATTTGCGCCGATTTTTTTTTCCTTTCTTCCAATGTCAAACTGATTTTAGAAGGCTGCGAAACTTTGTGATCTCAGCAACACCTGATGAAATTGTTTTTGTCAGTTTTTTTAAAATAACCTTTCAAAACATTTCAGCGTTTCAATTTTTTGCATGCGATGGATGAAACATGCTCAGATTCATTAATTGTTTTAAAATTCCTTTGGCAAAGCGTCAAATGAAAGCCGAAAGTTATGTTCCAAGCTTCCAACTATGAATGCAGATGGTCTCGTCTCTCTACAACGATCTTTGTCTACAATGAAATTCTCTGTTTAACGAATTTTCCTCTTCTCCTTTAGTTTCGTTGTATAGAGAGGGAGAGAGAGAGTCAGTCTGTATTTGGAACATCACCAAATCTTCAAGAATAAAATACTAATTTAGAGAAATATTTTTTATCAATCGCTTTCTATTTATTGTTATCATATAATTTTGAAACGAGTCTGCTTGCATAGAGAACTCTCTAAATGAATTGTGTTTTCAGCAATATTCTGTGGTGGCCAAATGGTAAGAAAAACTGCATATATCTTGACAATCACGCTGTATAATAAGTGACTAACTGCCAAGAGTTTCAGTATAGGAATATGTAAGAACATATAATGATAATTTTAGAAAATTATTGTTCTCAACCACTGTGTATTTTGAATGTTTTTCTTCAGATCACATATTCTTTTTGGCCAAGTTTTCTTTTACACAAAAGAGGGTGTATAAGTGGTGTGATTTTCAAGGATGATGTGATTTCTTTGCAGTCGTATTAATACATTGGTTACTGCATTGCCTAGAGCACCTTCTTCTCCTATGCCCAGCATTCCACAGGTGTGTAGAAATTAGCTTCAAAAATATTTTGGACTCATTAAAATTCAATGGAATTCCAAAATCTTAGAGGTCCAAGATAAAATGTTAGCTTTGCATGCTTTCTCTTCAAAGATTCTCTCCAAATTGTTCCATCAACAAAATATTTCTTGGGAGCTATAGCAGGCCTGGCTTTAATTTGGCTTTAGGGATTGCCTTATGATGTAATTTTTATTGCTGATATTTTCTTTTTGTTATTGGGGAGGGGAATGAAGTGTATGCATTTACATCAGTTGTGCAATTTTTCATTTTGGGATGAATTTTCTCTTCTTTTAATACACATATGCATCTTATGTTTCTCTATTTTCCATCCTAATGTGATGGAATGTGAATGCGGGAACATTGCTTGAACCTTTGTGAATGCCAAAAAGCAAAAAGTAAAGCTTGATGATCAATCAATTAGCAAATGAGGTTTTCAGTCATTTTCCTGTGCTGATAATCATAAAAAGACCCAAAAGATAATGCAATATTTGGACCATCTGAGTTTAATGAGGACAAATGTCATTATTTGATGTGGAGTGTTGATTAAAGCTTAATAAAACACGTTAATCAGTCTGGGATAGAATCAGGAATTCCTTTTTGGATTTCCTAGTTTAAAGGGAAAATTGTATTTCACCAAGTATAACTGAATGAATCAACTCAACAAACTTAACTAGCTGGAATAACTTGGATAACTTGAGTAACACAGCTGAACTGATAAAATTGGTTCTCTTGATGATGATATGAAAAGGAGCAGCTTATATACTACTAATTATATTTAACCTTCAAAAGGTTTTGCTTCACAAAAATCCCAACAGATGCTGTCGCAAAATTTATTAGAATTGGAGGATGAGTTTGGCTGGTGCCAAACTCATCCTCCCATTAATCTTGTGGGAACCCAAGGCCGCTGAAACTCTCAGCCTTCTCCTCAAGGAGACATTCCTCCCTGATCTCTGAGGTCAATTCATTTCTATCCTTCCTGTTTTATCTATGAAAGGTCATCTCTAACTGACCTTCTGTAAAGTTTTCTTGGTTGCTAAATTGAATCCAATCCAAACATTTGATCAGTGTGATTCGTACGGACAACATCGGTTGTTGTGCTCTTGGCAATATTCTGCAGTTATTTTCGGACTTGTCACTTTATTCGGAAGATTTTGGACTTGTCTTTTTATCTAAACAAAATATAACAACATTAAACTAGGGTGTTAGTCACCCCGGCCGCAGCTCGGCTGATTGAAGTGTTTTATTTCTGCAATCTATAAGTGAAACTTTCATTTATTTCTCACAGATGCCAGATCTGATTCACAATGCCCAACAGAGTTGACAGCATTTTCTGTACATGAGGAACTTTCTGTCTACCCCGCCCAAATGTGTTCAGTATATAGGAATATGAAAGAACATGTGAGTGGGGTTCGGGGGGTGGGGGGGGGGGAAGGGGGACATTGCAGAACCCATTCATCACAGCACAGACAGCCGAATCTCGGCTCATTCGCACGCGAATCTTCCCTTGTTCTACCGCGACTGGCTGTGTGCCACAGTCACAGAGCACACGCAACACGCGTCCATCTTCATCCAACTTGTTACGTGTGCTGCTCTCTCTGTGCTAAAAAAAAAAATTAGTTTCAAGAAAAGAAATTAGCGAGGAAATGGGAACCGAAATTGGCGGGGTTAATGAATCGCTTTCCGACTGGCGGCACGGGGGAGAAGATAACTCTCCTGAAATGAATGTCAAGGATATCGAACATTTCTGCAATTCTTTTGGACTTGTGAAAATTGTTTGCTCTTTTTTTTTGCACACGAAAAGAAAAATCGCAACTGATTTTCAAGGAGCGCAAAATTCCCAAACTCTGAAACGCTGAGCATCTGAAAATTTAATGAATTTTCTTCATTGAAAATTGGGCTGAAATGTTGAGGTTGCAAATTTTTTGCTGTACCTTATTATATTCGCTCACGAAAAAAAAATCGCGGCTGATTTCCATAAAAGAGCACAAATTTCCAAACCTTGAACCGTTGGACGTCTGAAAATCAACGAATTTATTTTCATGAAAATTCTGCTGAAATTTCGGGAATGCGAAATTTTGCAAACATTATTTGCATGCAACTGATTTTCAAGGAGCACACATTTTCAAACGTTGAAATTTCGAGCTTCGAATGAATAATGAATTTTTTTTTTATAATCGAAAATAATTCGGCTGAAATTTTGAGAGTGCGAATTTTTAGGACTTCTGCAATTTTTCTTTATGTTAGTTGCACGCGAAAAAATCTCAACTGATTTTCAAAGATCACAAATGATGATCAAAAAATTGAATTGTATGATTTCTTTTTTTTCAGCCTTTGCTGGACAAGTCAGTAGCAGTGATCCACAATTCTTGGAGCCAATAAAAAATGCAACTATTGTCAAAGGCAGGGAAGCCCTCTTGAAATGCAGGGTTGCCAACCTGGGTGGTCACAAGGTATCATTTTTCATCCTTATTGTAAAATAAGAGATGTTTCCTGACTTTTTCTTTTTAAGAGTCCTGATATTAAAATTATTTGGTGTCACAAATTTCTGAATAAGAATAACGAAATCTAAATTATTTCTTTAATAAAAGCAAAATTGAATTCAATTTTTTGAAGCATATTGTGTCCTCTTTTAATTGCAGGTCTGACTTTGGCAAATATATATGCTTTCTCCTCAATTGAAGTTTTAGAGAAATGCCTTCATATATATTCATCATCACTGGCACATAATAATTTGTGCTGAAACAATAAGAACCTTTGTTTCTATTTTTGAGATTTCAGATTCTGTAGCTGAGGAATATTTTTAAAGCAATTGCAAGGTTGGAAACAATTTTTAATCATTTTGCAGAATATCCTAAGTATATTCACATAAATTGTATCCAAAAATTAGCATAATAGGCAAGAAAATGTGATATCATGATTAATCACCTCTTTGTCCAATTTTAAGTTTAAAAACAGCGGAGACGTGCAAAACTGACAGAATTTCTGATTCACCTCTTTTCTTTCACGTATTTCAAAATTACGGATAAAAATGCAATGGATTTAAAAAGTATGTGTATATAATATTTTTTTTGCACTTTTTTTGCAGGTGGCCTGGGTGAGGGTGGACACGCAGACGATCCTGACGATAGATTCGCACGTCATCAGCAGAAATGTGCGAATTTCCCTCATCCACACGCCGGATGATGAACATCAATGGGATTTGCGAATCAGCGACGTTAACGAGTCTGACAGAGGCCGTTATTTGTGCCAAATCAACACCGATCCCATGAAGTCCACTGAAGGATACCTGGAAGTTGTTGGTGAGCTTTTTTTTTGCATTTATTTTTATATATTTTCCTCGTGTCTCTCAATCTTTGCAAATTTCCCGTTATACCCTTTCCCCTGCTGATATTTCTTTTTAAAAAATAAGGAATGATTTCGAATGAATCTCTTGAGATTTGAATTTTTTGGATAACTATATATTATAGAAGTGGTTGGTGAGCTTTTTTTCAGAAATTTTTTTTAGTCTCAATCTCCGCAAATTGTCCATTGCCGTTTCTTCTGCTGCAGATATTTCTTCAAAAATTGACAATTATTTCAAGTTACCCATTTTATTAATGAAGATTTTTTTTTAGCCTATAGAAGTTGTCGATGAGCTTTTTGCATATTTTTTTTTGTCTCAATCCACGCAAATTTTACGCAAAACTTTCTCCTGCTGATTTCTTCAAAAATAAAGAATTATTCCAAGTTACTCTCTTGATGGATGACGGTGTTCTTTCTTTTTTTGCCAAGCATTTTTTTGAGGTTGAAGTTCCTGCTGCTTCTTGATGGTGTTGAGAAGCCTTTTGTGCGAAATTCGTTTCGGTCACGTGCTGAATTTCCCACACGGTTTTTTCTCCCTCTCTCTCTCTCTCTCTTCCTTTCAACACCTTGTTTCCGGTGTGCAAGATTTTTCTTTTCCTTTTATTCCTTGACCTTACATCACTGAGTTGATGAAGAGCAGCAGCAGTTCGTGATTTATCAAGGTGTTTCCCTATTCATCAGAGAGTGTTTCAAATTAATTCGGATTGATGGTATCTATACAAAATGAGGGAGTTGATTGCAATAGCAGACCATTTGTTGTTGTTTGTGCAGGAAAAAGGTGACTGGAGGATTTTGTTTTTGTGGGATGAGGATGGTTGGGAGAATAATTTGTCCTGTGGTGACAGGAAGGTTGACAAGTATTGTGTCTGGTTGGGTGTCAGAGCTGAGGTGTGAGAATGAGAATGATGGAGTTCCCATCAAAAGGGGTGGTACCAAATTTCCATCAATTTTTGTTTGGTTTTTGATTGATTTCTAAACAAACTTTTATTTTCTGCTTTTATTCATTCACAAGGTTCAAATAATTTTTCCACATCCAAACACCACATTCATCCCAACAAATTCCATCACATAAGAAAGAGAATAGAGAAATAAGCTGGGTATATTGAAAGAAAAGAAAATGCATCCCAAAAAGAGCAACTGCACAACTGATGTGAATACATATGCTTTGTTCCCCTCACTAGATTACAAAAATAAAATATCAGTAATATATAACAATTACATCATGATGCAATTATTGACAAACACAAATTAAAGCACAAGGTGTTATTCAGCCTGGTCCCACATGGGTTTTAGTTGATGAAATCAATTTGGAGAATCTTTAGGGATAAATTGTATGAAGCTAACAAGTTATATTGGTCCTTGAAGATTTTGAAAAGAGACTTCTCCTCAAATTTCAAGAGTTTCAAATCTTTTTGAAACTCATTTCTGTAGTTGTGGAATGCTGGGCATAAGAAAAGAAGATGCTCTGGTGATGATTAACCAATGTATTTATGTTGCAGTAATTACACCACTTGAACACCCTTGAAATTTTAATAATTTTTTTTATTAAAATGCCAAAAATTTGTCTATAGATCTATTGTATCTTGTGCCAAAGAGTTGTTGGATGATACAAAAATTAATGGTTTAGTTTTAGTTGGTTTTGATGAACTGAATTGGGTATGCCCATATATTAGTGAATTCCAGCACAAAAATTGTTCATAAATTGTTTAAATCTATTTAATGTAATTTTTTTACATCAAGAATTAATTTTAGCAAGTTGTCATTTTGAGCATGTGAAATTTTTGCTAAAGCAAGGCAAATATTTTAAAGAGAAGATCCAAAAAAGCCATCATCATCTTTATATAAATTCTAAAAAGATATGAGAAACAATTTTTGCTAATCTTCAAAATTTGATAAAGCCAGGAAAATTATCCATCAATCAATTTTTAAAGTTTCATTAATCAACTGTGTGTTTATAGTTGAGTTCTTTCATTGTTGTCTCAATATACTCTCACTTCTTCAGAATAATGGAAAAGCAGTTTAATTTATTTTTCCTTCATGCACATCCTTGCTGTTTTGAAAAAAGTGTTCTGTCTACTTTGAGAATGCCCTCTATATTGTGGTAAGAAAAAAATAAAGTAGGGAAGCAAGGATTGAAGTAATGGATTCCACCCTAGCCCAAAGAAGAGACCAAGTGAATAATGGTGGCAGGGATACAGTCAGAGATCAAGCCTTTGGTAGGTCCATTAATCAGGCCTTATTGGATGGCATGAAGATGTTTAAAGGGATTTTCAGCCATCACCTGACATGAACTGGAACCCAGGGATTCCTCATGTGAAACATATATAGGAATGTTTTCATTCTGTTTTCCACAGGCTTTGTGACATTTATTGTCAGTACATATTGAAGATATGCTGTAAATAAATTGATCTCTGATTCATCTTTTGTCTATATAGTTCCCCCTGAGATTATGGACTCTGGGAGCAGCCATGATGCTTTGGTGAGGGATGGAGATTCAGCAGTTTTTTCTTGCAATGCTTCTGGGTACCCACAACCCACTATCAAGTGGAAAAGAGAGGATGACAAGCCACTCAGACTGGGGGACTTGCAAGGTTTAATTCTCAATTCACTTAAATTGCTAATTTTTTTTAAATTCCCTGATACATTTTAATTTTGTTCTGCAATAGTTGTTTCTTTAATTTTTTTAATGTAGACTGGAAAGGATTCTTGCTCAATTTATATAATTTTTTCTTTCTTAAATCTCAAATAAATATTAAACTTTGTTTTTGAATAGTGCAATCTCTGGAAGGCAACACTCTGCACATCCCAAGAGTGAACAGACAACACATGGGTTCATACTTGTGCATTGCCTCCAATGGAATCCGACCATCAAAGAGCAAGAGAATTGATCTCAAGGTCCAGTGTGAGTACAGCTGTTTTTCTTTTTTTTAATGCTCATTTAATGTGATGCAATTGCCTTTTTTTCTCTGTATTTCATTGCAGACCTTGAGTTTATATAAAAGGTTTTTTTTTTAATTATTTCTCGAAAATTGGATTCTTGATGAGGTACTTGTTTATTTTATAGTTCCTCCAGTGATTTGGATACCTAATCAATTGGAACGGGCTTATGTGGGGCAAGAGGAGCTGGTTTTGCGGTGCCAGACTGAGGCTTTTCCAGATTCCATCAACTACTGGACTAACAGTGCTGGAACCATGTTAAAACCTGGTGAGCTTTTTGAATTTTTACTGTGAAATTAATGTTGAAATAGGCATAGAACAATTCAGCTGGGAAATTTTGAAAGTTTTTTTTTCTCAATTACTGTTTTTTTATGAAATGTTTTTCATTTTTGAAGATATAATTTTAAATCAAATTTCTAATGATTTTAGTGCTATTATAGGGATGCTGGCCACTCTTAAAATATTGTATGGAATAAAATGGGACTTATTTATGAAACTGAATGATTCTAAGATGAGTTTCTCTATTTAAAACGTTATTTGGTTGAAATTCTGTTGGGAATAATATTTATAATCAATTCCAAGAGCTGATTGAAAATCTGATTATTCTACATACCTTGAGAATCTGAGCATTTGATCTTTTGTCATCATTTTAAAATTGCAAGCTTAAAGTTCATTTTAATAATGTATAACATAAAAGTACTTTAGTCCTGGAACTTTGTTATATTTACAGATTTTTGAATAAACAATTCATGATTTCATGTATTGTTGGCCTTTTTGCTCTGATATGAAGACTTATTCAAGAGTTGGGACGGATAATTTCAACATGTGGAACCATTTTTCTATTCACTACAAGTTTTCCTCTTCAAAGAATTGTGTTGATTGCTCTCATATTTTTTTTCAAGTGAGAATTCACATGAAAATTTGTCAATTTTTAATACTTTGACCTGATGGAAATATCAACATTGAATTTCATCAGGGTTTTTTTAGTGCATACATTTTTTTTTTCCTTTCCCAGGTTTCAAATACGAGATATCAACAAACAGATCAGGTCACAAAGTGGACATGTCATTGATAATCAGAAATATTCAGCTGGAAGATATTTCAGAATATTCCTGTGTGGCAAAAAATTCCCTGGGGGATGCTGATGGCAGAATCCGACTAGAAGGTGAATTGGCATTTTAAAAAAGGGGGGTTTGAGAATGTTTTTATTTTTAATCAATAATCAATTCATTTATTTAGAAGTTGAACCACCTCCTCCCCCACCACCACCTATTGTTGAGTATGATGAAGGACAGACTGAAGATGTTTACACTGGTGAGTATAAATATTTGAGTGTGCCACAGAGTTTCAATTGGTTGATCATTATTCATGGATTCCAGATTCTCTTCAAGCTGGTGAAAGCCATGATGAAGATGACACCAGTTCCAACAGTGTCCCTGAAACAGAGAATAACATTGGTGAAAAGGGGAATGGGCCAGGTGGCAGCACTGGTCTGAGTCCCACAGGGTTTGAAGGTGCTTTACAACACAACAAGCCTGGTGAGTTCATTTTTCCAATTGGGGACCTTTTGCACATCTTGTCAATCATGATCCCAATCAGTTCCACAGTCCTTCTCACAAAATGAAAAATCCATTTTGTTTAACTGGTGCAATTTTTTTTTGCCTTGTGCAAATTTTTCTTTTTGCCTTGACTATACATATATATATATATATATATTTGTAAATATATATATATATATTTACAACAAGTACTTCACTTTTCCAGACCAGAAAAGCAAAGAGCAATCTCTTTAATAAATTCAAAATTTTGTAACCAGGTTAGTAAACTTTCTCTCCCTGTACTATTTAATTGCAAAAAAATTATGAATCATCAGTCTGCTTTTGTATGCCACTGCCATTGGTTGCAATGCAGTCAAAATCATTAAGACACCCCAAAAAGGTTGGCTTCAAGAGTTTTGTAATTACAGATGAGACCAGTATTTTTGATGGGGAAAATAAATGATTGCAGAAAGGTTTAATTGGTGATCTTTTGGAACTTGAACAAATGGATAAATGACTTGATAGGATATTGATCTTGGAGGCAAGGATACATTTACAAACTTATTCACTCATTTTTTTTTAATTATCAAATTGAATTTGCAGTGCTCAAAAATTATGGCTGAATATTAAACTTTCAAAATTTGAGTTATAGAAGTTGGAGGGAAATTTTTCCATTTAGAGGGGTTTGTACTACATTGTTCCCAAGGGAATTCAGGCATGGGACTTTAAAAAATGTGACATATAGGGAGGTTTTTTACTAACTGTATTGAAGTGGAATTGACTCAAAAATTTGGTTAGACTTGAATACAGGTGGTACCCTGCAATTTGACCATCCCAAAATTCAACATCAGTCAAATTTGCAGGGAGGTTGACTTTCAATTTGACCCTCTGCCCCAGAATTTGACCTGCTTTGGCCACTTTTTGTTCTGATATTTGTCAATTCAACAAACTGTCTGGAAATTTGACTGCTTTGCAATTCAACACTAGTCTGGCAATGGATTTGGGTCAAATTGCTGGGTATACCACCTGTATATTAGCAAAAGATGCTTGGAATTACAGTACCCCAAGAAAATTCCTCTGCAGATTTTTGCGTTTCAAAATTATTTTTTTTGGGACTTCCATTTGTAATATTCCTCCAGCATATATATACACTTGAGAAATGAGCAGAAGCTTCAACTGCCAAGCTTGGTTTCGACCACTGCCTTGTTTTCCCAATAGATGTCACTCCATCAATATCTCAGGTCAATCATATTTCTTCCTTTAAGCAGGAAAATAAAATAAAATTGAGCAATGTCTGTTCCTGAAGAAGCAATTTGCGGTTGAATGGGAAGTTTTCTCCCCATCTCTCTAGATATATGCTGCGAAACCCGGGGGTTTCTGGAAAGCTTTACTCCCCAGTCTGACAAATCCGACTAGAACAGGGGGGGGGGGAAGAAGAGACAAAACACACAAATCCTCTAGAAAAGTGTTCCCTTGTTTGTTTCTCTCCGGTTTTTTTTTCTAGCTTTCTAATCGTGAAAAGTGGGGGATTCTGAAAGTTTGGACGTAAATTGAAAAAAATGCATGAATTTTTTTTCTGGGATTTTTTGGGGGTTTATGAACTTTCCCATTTGATTTCTTGGGTTCGGATGAAAAATTCCTGGGGTATAAGCATCTGGTGTATGAATTTTTATTTTTAACGTGCCCTGCGATGAAGAGGAAATAAGTGATGAGGGAACTTTATGAACAAACCCCTTTTGGGGAGGGTATACGTACGTGGAAAATATCTCCCTGCCATCGATGAAGAACTCCTCGGTCGTCTCTTTCTATACTCTGGAAAGATGTATGCGGGAAAAATGGCCGCGGTCTTGTGTCAAGGTTCCATCCAATTTTCCTTTCCTATCCCCACTCGCACTACACACAGCAAACATTTTTCATACCCTCGTCAAAGCATTTGTTCCTCTGGTTGTTTTTTTCTTTCTATGTCTTCCTTATTTCGGTAATAACTAGAGATAATTAATCATTGTTTGGCGGGTTCTCCGCGCGAAGGTTGCTCCTGGAAAAATTGGCTGGTGTTTTTTTTTTGTCAGACAAAATTGGAATCAGAAAACAAGGGTTATCTTTTTTTCTATTAAAATTTTTTTTTTGGTGCTCAGGTTCCAACTGTGGTGGGTTGTTATTTTTATTTAAATTATCTGGCTTGTTATTTTTTTATTTACTGAGCTCAGTGTAGAAAAATAAAGGACAGAAAATTAATGGAAAATCTTTTTAGAAAGAGGTGCATGATCATGAAAAAAGGAAATATTTCTTTCCAACAATATGAGCTTGAAAGGATTTACTGGATTTATTTTAACTTTGGGATGATGTGAGTTAGGTGACATAATTTCTAAGCTGTCAATAAATGGCATGCCAATTTTATTTCTGCAAAATTTCTACAAATAAGATAACCTTTAACTCTTCTATATAAAAGGGCAATTATATGTTCAAACATTTATTTTCTTCACACAAAAAAACCTTAAAAAGATAGATTCCATGCATTGATATCCAGAGATTATTAAACGTTCTGAAAACGAATAATATGTAATAATATTAATAATGTCTTTTTATGTTTAAATGATGTGATGATTCTACAATATTTTTTTTCAGAGATGAAAATCTTGGGTTTGGTACGATTTTCTTTACTCCATTTTCGGAGGTTTCCAAAGTGGAAGCAGCCCAAGTTTTTTTTTTTCGTGATTGAGCAGAGAAAATCGGTTCCTGATCGGGTCAAAATGACGCGGGGTATCGACCGGAAGTTGATTTGGGCTCCTTCATTTACTTAATGGGACTGCTTGTAATCTTTCCCCTTTTTTTCCTTCCTTCTCCTTCTGATGTTTCTTTTTTTTTGCTTGGGGGGTTGCAGGGGTAAAAAAAGGAGGGGGAAAGATGGAAAATAAATAAGCCGAGCTTCAGAGATTTATGTTCTGTGTGTGGAAAAAAAGAGCAATACTTTTATATATAAATTTTCCGTTGACTATATAGGCCGCACCCTGACATTTGGAGATTATTTTCTTCTTGTAAAAAAATGTGTCTAGGCCGCGGAAAATAGTTCCAAAATTCGGCCGAATAAAATCAATATCATATGAACAACATTTATTTTACTTATTTTAGATCGCACATGAATTTTCGCACAAATTTTACCAGGGGAAATTTGCGGCCTATGATTTCAAAAGTATGGAAACTTATGCATTGTGTTGGTTTCATTTACGGAATACTGCGGCCTATATCCTAGAATATTTAAAAGATGAACAGAACCCGAATTTTAAAAGGTTTTCAACAAAAAATCTGTGGCCTATTTTTTGTACAATTCGTGAATACTGCATTTATTTCTTGGTAAATATAGGCCGCATTTGTTTACTGTACCAAGATATATATCTGGAAATAACGATTTGTCTATAGTATAGATTTACATGATAGAAAACTGTGGCCTATCATTTACTTGAATGCGATAATAATTTCTACATTTATTTTTAAATTTATATATAGGCCGCAATTTCCAGCCATTAACACCCATCCCAGAATATGTGATTTAATATGCCTATACAGTATTACTCAATTTGCTGGTGTATTTATATTTATTTGGGTCGTACTTGAGAATCAATTTCTTCATTAAATAAATTTATTATTGCCAGCGATTTCTGTCAAATTACAGTCTTTAGGAATATTAAATATGGGAAGTTATATATATATTCTGAAACAGAAAAAATTCAGTATAATCTGTTTATGAAGAAGTTATTGCTTCAGCTGGTTGTTTTTTTTTTTTTGCTTTTTTTGGGTACATGTGGAGCAATGGCCACGATTTTTTTTTTTAATTTTTCTTAACAAATTTTATTTTTTAACGAAGCTTTTTTCAAGGTCTCGATTTTTTGACGAAATGAGATTCTACTGCTCTTGATTGTGTGGAATGGCTGATTTATATTTTCGGTCGCTCTCAAAATTTTTTTTTTATTTAAAAACATTTTGGCCCCTGTTTCTTCTGAAATTTTCTTTCTTTTTCTAAAACTTTCGTAAAAAAAAAATAAAAAAAATATCCCTGTGTTTCACCTGGGGTAAAATAAGATGAAAAGGCAGTCGATATGTCGGGGGGGAGGAGGGTAAAGATTTTGTTCTTGACTGGTGGAGCTAAACGCCTGCGGCTCGTTTCCGCTGGATTGAAGATCTGTATAGAGTATGGGCAGTATTATATATATATATATATATATATATATAAGACCCAGAAAAGAAAACAGACAAACAAAAAAGGGGGAGGAAATGGAGCAATGGGATGAGACAGACTGATAAAAGGGAATTTCCTGGGTCTTCTTCTGGTTCTTGTTTGTTCATTTGTTTGGGTTAATTTTTTTTTTTTGCCTGCTTCCCTGTCAATTTTTTTTTGGCTGGGATGAAACAGAGCAGGAATAGGAGACAAGCTTTGCTGTCTGGGTTTTTTGGATGAAAGCTTTGAAACAAGGTTGAATGTATTTTGGTTCTGGTTTACTTTTTTTTTGGTGTGTTTATATAGTGGATTTTTTTTCAGGGGAAGTGGGACATTTTTCTTCAGTATAGATTTTACTTTATGCTCTTTTATTTATTTTTCTAGTTTTGGTACTGATGTGAATTCTGTATTTCTTGAGTTGTTACATTTTCTGTTTGAAGTGATAATTTTTTCTTGGGGTCCAAATTGAGCTCATTTATTGGTCTGTTTTTTGCCTTTTTAAAAAGAGGAAAATGAAGTTTTACCATGAAGTACAGTATGTCTTTTTTCAAAAACAAGACCAAAGTTGAATCAGGATTTTTTTACTTCTGCTCATCTCATATAACAGCAGAAAGGAATTAAATGTGAACCCATCACATAATTATAACGGCCATTTTTTGTGAATTTTCTGCCTCCTCACAAGGGGAAGGGGACCATAATTATCTCAGCCTTCATTCATTGCAGTCCATCATTTTTCATCCCACCTCATTAATTATATCCTGCTCTCTAAAATTTCACCCTGGAAGATTATAAAGCTCGATCTGAAATGGAAAAGGGAAGCATAAAGTTGATGGCAATAATGACCACCTGCTCAGGACTCATCAATATCCCGTTGTATATAAACCTGATATAAAACATGACACCTTTTGAAGAACATCCTGAGGGTGGAAAAATATGTGTTTTGGTGATTGACTTGGGGTTTTCCAGGTGTGTGTATGTGTGTGTATTATTTTATGAGTAGACAAAAGCTGGAAATTGTGTCTAAATGAGGTGACTTTTTTTTCTTAGTCAAAAAAGAAAAACATTTTTCATTCCTGTTTTCATTTTAATTTTATTTCCACTTTGAAGCATTGCGGTGCACTTTGTTTTGATAAATAAAACTGTGCTCTTATGTGATTCTGAATCATTAAAAAAAACCAATGCAGAATTTTGTTGCTGAAATATGCAGTTTTTGAAAATACTCAATCAGCTAGTTTTTATATTAATCAATGTATCTGAAAAGTAAGATGTATTTTGCTGAATAATATATTATAAACACTTGTTGTCCGTAGACAGAGGTAAATAAAATATACAAGTCCAATAAAAATATATACTTTCAAATATATTCAGTTCAAAAAATATTTGTACAATCACACAAACATAAAAATAGAGAGTTTATTAAGAGAGTCTTGCTAAAACATTCTGCAAGTCTCTCTGAGAAGTAACCTCAAATGACTCTAGATTAATTCTGGGGAAATATGTGGGAAGGAAGGTACATATATTTATACCTTCCTGGAAACATAAAATATAGAGGCGGAATATTTGCCTAGATTGAGGAACTGCGGGTTCCTTGAACACTGATGAATATATACATCTGGGTATATATTATAAATATAAATAACATATATACACATCATTCCTGTTTTCATTTTAATTTTATTTCCACTTTGAAGCATTGCGGTGCACTTTGTTTTGATAAATAAAACTGTGCTCTTATGTGATTCTGAATCATTAAAAAAAACCAATGCAGAATTTTGTTGTTGAAATATGCAGTTTTTGAAAATACTCAATCAGCTAGTTTTTATATTAATCAATGTATCTGAAAAGTAAGATGTATTTTGCTGAATAATATATTATAAACACTTGTTGTCCGTAGACCAAGGTAAATAAAATATACAAGTCCAATAAAAATATATACTTTCAAATATATTCAGTTCACAAAATATTCGTACAATATCACACAAACATAAAAATAGAGAGCTTTAAGAGAGTCTTGCTAAAACATTCTGCAAGTCTCTCTGAGAAATAACCTCAAATGACTCTAGATTAATTCTGGGGAAATATGTGGGAAGGAAGGTACATATATTTATACCTTCCTGGAAACATAAAATATAGAGGTGGAATATTTGCCTAGATTGAGGAACTGTGGGTTCCTTGAACACTGATGAATATATACATCTGGGTGTATATTATAAATATAAATAACATATATACACTTGTGAGTTTAACAGAATAGGCTTCTTCTAAATTGGCAGTTTAGAAGAAGGCAGTGCAGATTGTTTGTCACTGTTGACAAATAGCAAGTTGAAAAGGAGAAACGTGAAATAACAACCATCACACATTAATGCGGGCTGACATGAGAGAGGAGGAACCAAAACAAAAGGAACAGCTGCAAGGAAACAGATACCTTGTTGAGAAGGATCTCCTCCCATATAAGGAGAAAAGAAAATAATTGCAATTTGGTTTCTGGGTTACACATTATTTAACAGACAATATCTTTTGGTTATTAAATTCATACTAATATATTGTTAGAATGCAACTTTTAAAATATGCTGAAGGAATTTATGGTGTTTTTTGGGTGGATAAAAAACATGTGTTACTTAGAAAATTATTTGCCAAAGACAAATTGGGGTTTTTATGAGATATTTGAGAATTTTTGTGGACTGATGATGACAAAAAGTATAGACGCTCATTTTGCTCGTCTCTGAAATGATTTCTGCCATTTTATCTCATTTTTTTCCTGCATACCTTTTGCGGATTGAAGGCAAAGAGAATGGCGGGAAATCGCAGAACCAGTCAAGAAGAAATCGGAGGCCGAAATGGCGAAATTCGGCATCAGCCAGCAAATCCTCACTCCATCACCTCAAGTTACTCTTCGTTGTCATACTCGTCATTGTTGCCCCGAATTTTTCATTTTTCGATTTAGCTTTTTGAGGAAGTTTTTTTATTTTACCTTTCTTGAGAAGGGCGTAGTTTTTTTTCTTCTTTTTTTTGGGAAAAGGGGAAGAGAAGGAAATCGAAGTGATGTGATAATGACGGGGGTTCTATTAATTGATTTCGTTTTACCATGACGAAAAATAACAAAAAATGAGAATTCCGCAGCTTTCAAATTTTTATTCTCTTTTTTAAAGCTATATATGTTCATCTTAATCTCTTTTTATTTTTATTTCTTTGCTCAAAATGTTACCCTCCTCGCATTTTTAATTTTTTTCTACAATACATTATTCACTGGAGGATATCTTTGTTGCTAACGGATGTTTCTGAGCATTTTTTCTTCTCTTCCATGGAAGTGAGTTATTGAGCATTGGCTTGAGAAAACTTCTTTGAGCGACCTCTGTGAGCAAGAATCAAGACACGCATTGGTCACCTAAAGTTTCTACTAAATAGATGGAGCCAGAAGAAGTATATTTGCTCTTCCTGAGAAATTGCCTTTTACTTCACTCATTTCCAATCCCTGGGTTCTGGTTCATTGAGGACTGTGTGAATGTTGTGTGTGTGTGTGTGTTTGAGAAGGTTCCACTCTGGTTTTTATTCTTGTGTTTCCTCTGTTGTTGAAATGTGTGGGAAATGAGCTCTGCTGTTGAGGGGAAGATGACTGATGTAGCCATGAGATGAGAATATATGAACCGGTTTTTTGCTGTAATTTGTTTTCATATCAGGTTCTTCCTTTTTTTCTTTTTACTATTGTGTTTTGTTTTTGTATTTTGTATACTTCCAACAGTTAGTGCTGTGGCCCATGATGTAGAAATTAAGTTACTGGCAATACCTGAGGCAGAATCCAATTCAAATTTTTGTGATTTTAATTGCAAGACTTGGTTGATTTGATGTAGACTTTTTTGGAACTTCAAGCTTTGAATTGTACAAATTGTCCATATCTTGATATCCAGTGTTGCCATCTTGAGGTAACCTCCAATTCAGACAAGAATTTCCATGACCAGAACTTATCTTCCACAAAGATAAATTAAATTGTTACCATAAGGTTTTTTATACATAATTAGAAGACTTATGTAGACTGTCTGAAAATGTTGGAAATTCATAAAATTGGCATTTTGCAGGTTTCTGTATTTTGACAGTTGATAGAATGGAATTTCAATTTTCTGTCTTTTCTTTATTTATTTGGATTGTTTGATGAACCAATAACTGATATGATAACCCCCAAGTTTCTCCCAGTATTAAATGGCAAATATCTCATCAGAATTTGAGAAACACTTCATACTCATTAAATGGTAGAACTCTTGAAAAATCTGAAAATTGCAAGGATCTTATTTGTTGAATTTTTCTCTATAGAAAGTGATAACATGATGCAGTTCATACCCTTAAAATTTACAATGCAACCAAAATGCATAAACTTTGAAATCTGCTGTGAAATACAGTACCTCAAGAAAAATGTCACTGTAATGTGGAATTAATTGATACAGTAATTGAGCCCATCAGTCAGAATGTGTGACTCTTCAGAATTATTAATAAAGAGCCTAATTTGAAATGAGAAGATAATCAGTCTTTCAGGAGGGATTTCCCTCTGTTGGATCAATTTCTGGTCCATGAAAAAAACTGACCATGTTGGGCTTCATTGATTTCTTATAGCCCCTTGAGTAGCCAGAGGCATCTGCTGGATTTTTTTATTAGAACAAGAAACCTTGTTTCCTGTTTCGCCATGTCTTATACTGCAAATGAATGAAGAGAAAAGTAAACCATAACTAGGCTAGATTCATATGATAAAAGCAGGTGCAATGAACTGAGGACATGGTGAGGGTCTACAGCAGGTGGAACTCCCCTCAGTGACCATTGATCAAACTGTTGAGCAGACCCCCCTCCATGACTTTTCCAAACTATGGTCCCTGCTTGGTTCTTCTGGAACTTCATTCAAGTCCCAGTTGCTGCTTGTGTGGAGAAATGTCTGCCCTGGGTGAAGAAGTGCAAGTGGCTCAGGCTGAACTTTCAAAATCATTCTATGCCAAAGAAGCTGTGAGTGTTGAATTTATTTTATAAGAATAAGCCTTCAAACATTGAATGGTTCTGAACAATCAGACTCTTTCATGGTTTCTTCTCTCTGCAGGAAGCCAATGCCAGGGAATGGAGGAAAAAGGCTTTGCTTGTGCTCATCAACCATTTCCTTCAAGAAGCAGGGTATATATACATGTGTCTTTGTATGATTTCATACAAATTCAGTGTGATTGAAAATGTGTGTCATTTGAAAATGTAACTTCTGCTTCTAAGTTCATCTCATTTGATCAAGAAAATGTTCAACAAATTTTCAAACAGCACATGTTGGCAATAAGATGTTCTTTGATTCATTCTGAATGTTGCTCCAAATGAGATTTTAATTCAAAAGCCTTTTAATGAATTTTAATTTCATGTAGCCATATTTTGAATGCATTGCCTCTAAGAAGAATTATCCTCCTGTTTGAAGAAATATGCATTTTCAATTTTTCAAGTGCTATTTTAAAATTTTTCCATGGATCTGTAGTCAACCTGCACACTCTTGAAAGCCAGGAATATTAATGTATGACTCACCTTTGCTTTCAATTTAATGCAAACATGTAGGTGTGTTGCTAAAATGTGAAGGAAACAGTGACATGACATGTTCCTGCATTTCAGATTGACAGAGAGTGCAGCATTACTTCAACAAGAAGCAAGAAGCACCATTGAAAACTTCAGTGCCTGTGACAATGTGGATCTGGAGACCATTTTGACAGACTATGAAATCTTTTACCATCACAAATTCCGCAAGAAGGTCAAGCTAATCAGATACATTCCAGAAAATGGAGTAGTTGCGACATCTGGTGGCAATAAGGTTATGAATGGAATGGCAAAGGCAGCAAGGATGAGAAGCAGGTCTGCTAAACCCAGGACAAGTGTTTCAGTCAATGGAGATTCCCAGCAATGTGTGAAGACTCAACTTTGTCTGGCACCTCTTGGACCTGAACAGGTTAATTCTGAAACAGTTTTCAAAGTTTCCAGACAATTTTTTTAATTCCTTGCATCTACAAAGTAAAAAATTCAATTTTTCACAGGGAAGACCAAACAAAGTTGGAACAGTGCCTTTTATGCCAAGTGCCCCCACCAATTTGTTGCCACCAGAGTCTTCCCTGGATTAGTCGGAACCTTATCGACCTCTCCTCTACTCTCTCTAACGAGTTGTTTAACGGTCCCTACAACAAAGTACCCTGAACCCTCACAGATACCTTCTACAACAACCCTACCTTAGACGTTTCGTTCAAGACAGGGAAGCTATTGTTTATCCAAGGAGGTTTCCAGAGGTCTTTGTTCAAGGGTTTGAGCCTTGGAAGGGACTCTTACTCCATGGACCACCTGGGACTGGTGAGAAACCCTCATTCCCTATAATTTTCCATCCTCTCCCTGATTGAAACTCATGTCACATAATCATTCATTGTATACTGAAAAAAATTATGGTTTCCTCATCTGCAAAAATATGTACTCTACTTTGAAATAACTTTTATGATCAACTTTAAATGCTTTAGCATTCCATTGATTTCAGAAACTCACCAGGCAATGAAATTTAGACACCATAATTGTTGGTGAGTGTAAATTTCAATTCTTAAATTATGAATAAGCTGACTAACAGACACTGCTGTAAAAACCTTTATATATTCTTCCCTCAAAATCAGAAAACTAGCTCAACTTGAATTCTTGAGAGTAAGGTCATTTCACTCCAACTTTTATGACTGAGTAATACTTAATTTATGTTCAAATTGAATACCATTTATGATCCCAGACACCAAAAATCTGTAATAAATTATTATCATTTACCTTCATTGTGTCAGTTTGTCAGAAAATTCTTTGACACATCATGAACAAATTTGCTAGAAAGAATTCAGGAAACATGTTTTGGGTCTTTTCCAGGAAAAACGTTGCTGGCCAAAGCTGTTGCCTCAGAGTCAGGGTTGCCATTCTTCAATGTCACTGCCTCAACTGTGATCAGCAAGTGGAGAGGAGAGTCTGAAAAAGCAATTAAGGTAATTATCTTCAAGGATCATCCCTTTTTCAAATTTGAAATGTTATGTGCATGTTGCCAAATTTTGAAAACTGTTATGAAAACTTTCTCTATGCACTTTTCTTGAAGGTATTATTTGACATGGCCAGGAAAAAGGCGCCTTCAATAATTTTCATTGATGAATTGGACGCCTTGGGAAGCCGCAGAACAGAACATGACCACGATGCTTCCAGAAGAACAAAAACTGAGCTTTTGGTGCAGCTGGACGGTTTGACGACCCACTCAAATAAGTCCAAGTACCAAAATTCCACCGAATTTGGCAACCCTTTTGACACCCACATTTTTGTCCTTGCTGCTACAAACATGGCCTGGTTTGTATAGCACTAATTTAATCAATAATTCTTAGGCACTTGTCTTACACAGCTTTATCTCATCATAGGGATGTTGATCCTGCTCTTCTGAGACGTTTGGAAAAACACGTTTTGATAAAACTCCCGAATTCTGAAGAAAGGGAGGTTCTGTTCAGAAAATTCCTCTCATCAGGACCCAGCAAACAATGCCCTTCAAAAAAGGACTGGCGCAGAGTTTCCCAGGACTTCGACTTCAAATCAGTCGCAAAGGTTCGTTTCTATTGCAAATTTCAAAATAAAATAGAAATCAAATTTCCGAACTTGGCGCAGGCCACTGAAGGGTTCACTGGAAGCGACATCTACTCACTTTGCAAAGAAGCCGTGATGGCATCAGTTCGCGCGGCGGCCGCTAGTCTACCCTCGCAACCTCGCTGTGGTAAATACTCCGATTTATTAACGTTTCCTTCCTATAATATAATTTTGAAAAAAATTTATTCACTCTCTCCTTCATTAGAAAATAAGTTGGAACAAAAACTGTTGCCAGTGACAACATCAGCAATCATGACAGCAATCAGAGAAATGCAAGCAGCAACTTCTGCCATGCAGAAGAAGAAACTGGGTTCTGGTGGAAGACCAAAAGTTAATGGACTGGTTTGTCGAATTAATCAGCAATTAGGGTCTGATGGCAGCAGCAGTGTTGATGATGATGATGATGATGATTGTCAGATTTTGAAGTAAGTCCTGTATTTTATGTTCTGGTGGTGGTGCTTTGTTAATTTTGCCTATTATTTGAAAGGTGTGGGGGAATGTTTAAGGGAGAGGCGCAACTGTTATGTGAGAGGCGGAATAAATTTGGGAAGGTTTTTCTGCCTGGGGTTTAGGGTTTGGTGATTTATTTCAGGAATGAGAGGGTTTGTACAATGCATGGAGACACATGATGCTACTGTCTTATAGTTGGTAAAATCACTTTTATTTTTGCAACATATTATATATTTCAGTTATTATAAGTGAAAATGTGATGCCCTCATTTGCAAGGGTAAAGGAAATTTGAGCATGTTGTACCATTTTATATAGATTATATTTTTATAATGGTTTCAGCATGTCTAACATGCATTTTTACAAAGCTAGTGGTTTGCTATCTTTGCCTGCCTGTATGTAACATTATGATTATGACATAATATACATTACAAAATGAAGTAAGAGAGGATTTCTACTTCAATTATTTTTCTGCTCTTTTGTGCCCTTGGTTGATTTTTCACTCAGTCTATGACATTTGAAATAAAAGCCATTTTTGTTTCATGAAACTGTTCAAATGGTTTAATTAAATTTTCTAGTTAATATTGTGCATGGGGTATGTCATATAGTTTCCTTTGTTTTCTGACCATGCATGTATGAATGTGAATCTTTTTTCTATCATTTTGAAGATGCAGATTAATTTATTATTTCAGAAGGGTTTTGGTTGAAAACCTTGGGATTCTTATTGTTTGTGCTGATAATCCAGTGAAAAAATAAGATTTCACCATGATGCATGCCTAACCTGGTGTGCAAATTTGTTTGCTTCTTATAAAGCTATTAATGCTGAGTAACAATGATATATGGGGGGTGCATTTGTTTCTGATCCATGACATGGATGTGTTAGAGAATTGCTCCTGCTTAGCATACAATGGTCTGTCACCATCATTAGCAGGCCCCCTTTGTTTAGCCTCATTAAACCTTCCCTCCCATAAGTGTTCCTTATCTGCCTGCATCTTTATTATTTTTCTCCCTTGTGATTTTAATCTCACTCCTGGTATTTGAGCAGTTGACCCAATGTCTGGTTTCTGCGTCACCATTTTTTTCTAGGTGAGCTCAAAAAACCGCTTTGGGGAGAAGACCTGAGATTTTTTCATGGTCCGCTGCTCCTTGAGGCCCCATGCAGGAATGACTTTGGTATAGTCAATATTTTAGGACGAAGAGGTTGAAGAGTTTTTCTATTTTTGGAGAAGATATTTTGTTATTATTGCTGAAAATTTTAAAAATACTCAAACATGGTGTGATGACCTATTTATCAAAATGCTTCTCATTTGGGCTTCAATTTTTGGCATAATATCTGAGAGGCTGAGACTGAATTTTTTTCCTTGACCTCACAAACTGTTTTCAGCTCTTCATAATAAATTGACATTTCAAGCTATACTGCATTCAAATCTTCTGGTCTATTATTTCATTAGAATGCAGTCTTTTTTAACCCTTGGACAGTGGAGGGTTCCTGGCCATCCTGTGGCAAAGTTTGGTTTTTTGGGAAATGAGGGGCATTTCTGTTTGACCACTGGTCACTGAAATGACCTAAGTTGCCAAGGCCTAAGTTGGAAGGCCTAAAGCTGGGTGCAGAAAATCCCATTGTTTCAAGAAATCCCCAATGTTAATCCTATGCTGGGAATGCATGAAAAAAATGCCACTCAAGGAGGATTTTTTTTATCCAAATTTTTATGCAGGATTATAGAAAACTTTTAAATTTGTTTCTGACTCAGTCATTGGTTCAAAAATCATATTTTTTTCAATTTGCTGCCCTCACAAAGACAGCATTTTGCAAAAGTATCCCATCTTTGCTGCACAAGGGTTAAATGTTGAAATTCTCATTTTTGCTAGTGCTCTTCCATTAGCCAGCAATCTCAATATACTATACAATATGCAGTTGTGTACCCTGATGCATCACAATCTTTTTTGCAAACAAAATGGAAGACTTTGAGATTATGTTCCCCAAAACATTTTTATGCTTTGAACAATTTTAAAACAGATATTGTAATAATACTGAATGAGAATAAGGTTTATCTGAAGTATGATTAATGTAAAAGAAGGATTTTTCAGTCAGAGCTTTAAACAAAACAAAAAGCTAATACACTTACTTATTTCTAACTTATTCCCTAATTTTATTGGCCCACCAGAATTTTTTTTAGGAATTTGAGTGAGCAGAAACTCATTTTAATTTCAAATTATTTTAATTTCAAAGTATTTATCATTTTAATTTCTGATGCACTTTTTGTATGACCACTTCATTATTTAAAATACAGTTTGTAAAATTGTATAACAGTAAATTGAAGCCCTGGGATGAACCACAAG